>BQNB010110181.1:0-15157 GCA_026074375.1 Tanacetum coccineum
CTTCCGGTTTTCTTTGGTCTCACGGATTCTGACCCTCGTTGTGTATTTGTATTTGTTTGTATTTATAGATATATAAATAGGGGTGAGTTGAAGCGAGTCATAGATCCCTAAAAAACTTCCTAACATAATTCTTGCTAGAGCAACCTTCATCAAGAGATTTTAGACTAGTAATAATGGTATTAAATCTAGCAAAAGCACTATCTACAGATTCATCTTCAGAAATGACGAATTGTCCATATTGTTGAACGAAAAGGTCAATCTTATTATCTTTAACATGACTATTACCTTGGTGGGTGATTAACAAAGTTTTCCAAATTTATTTTTCTGTATTACACATGAAAATCCTTTCATACTCTTTTCTGGGCAAAGCGTTGTAAATAACCATTTTAGCTTTTTTATTTTCCACAAGTCTTCTTTTAATTTCGTCACTTTGTTTTTCAAAAGAGATAACCTCATCTTGTTTGGTTTCAAAATTTTGTTCAATAGGTTGAAAATCACCGTTAGTAATAACATGCCAAAGATCAAGATCTTTTGATTTAACATATGTCTTGAATCTATTTTTTCAATAGATAAAGCTATCACTTTCAAAAAGTGGTGGTCTTTGCATGGATTGCCCTTCTAGATATTTGTCGGAATCCATAGATCGATCCAAGCTTTAAAATACAATATATTTTAATAATCTTGAGTGACCTTGGCTTCTGATACCAATTGTGGAAACTAGAAAGGGAGGTTGAATAGTTTACAAGTTTGTTTTACGTTTTAAAAGTTTGTTTTCAAAATATTTAGATTCGAGATGTATGTTTAACTAATCAACAATTTGAACCAACAATATAACAATCTCAGCTAAGACTAAATAACAATGAGAATAATAATGAAGAGATAAGGAAAAGAACAAGCATACCAAGACGCCAAGATTTTATAGTGGTTCGGCTACGAAGCACCTCTTCGCCCTACTCCACTCCCCGAGTATCTTACTCGAGATTTCACTATGTCAACAAGCTCCCTTTAGGCGGAGAAAACCGTTTACACGTCGCTTACGTTGTTTTCCGACACTAAGCTAAATGTCGAGTCCTAATCTTAGCTAGAACTAATCTACCTCTTTACAAGATATACACAATCACAAGATCTACACTATCAGATTTACATACAATCCGAATCAGACTAATACACAAGATAATTACAATAGAGATTTGGTACTTAGAAGAAGAAAGGAAAGATCATTAAATAACACTTCGTTTCTTGACGAATACGAATGTTCTTCTCTTGCACTTGATAGAAGAATGAGAAAGGTGAGAAGAGATTAGATCACTTGAAACACGATCTAAGGATGTTAGTGATCAAGATATTTTAGAGAGAAAAGAAGGTTTTTAGAAAGAAAAAGTTATCAGAGAAATTCGTGCAAAGAGGTGTGTTTTTCTGCCAGCAATAATGCAGTATTTATAGCTAGGAGTTCCAATGGTCACCTGGGGGCAGTCCCGGCGGTCCTAGATATATCTGGGGGTCGCCAACCCTATAAGGGGGCCGCTAGGTAGACTCTGCTCATGTTTTTGTCTTTTTGTGGTGACGGTTGTATCTGGTATGGAACCTTCCATTTTAGGGAGAAAATTTGATTTTCAAATTTAAGTTTTTAAATAAAACTTTTCTTTTAATTAGAAAATATTTTGTATATGTATTTTTGTGAAAATATTTTTGTAGAATAAAGGTGAAGGTTAAGAGAAAAATATTTTCTTGATCACTAATCATGCTTAATGATTTTGTTTGTACATACCTTAAGTGATCACTAATCTTAAAAATGGAATTTTAAGATTAATAATTTGTGAACGTTTATTTTTATCGTAATCGTTTTTACATTTTGTTATTATCAAAAAATTAAGAGGTCGAAAAATATAAATAACATTTTTAGACATTATTTGTATTAACAGGTTGCCTAACTTAGACCACTTGTAGATGCGTATGCCGTAAGTGTAAGTAGCAAAGAATGTGAATGCCTTAGTTATAAGGAAGTTGGTTGATGAATATACAAATCACACAACTAAGTAAGATGAGAAAGAAAATCTAGAGAGAGAAAGAGAGGTTGGCACACTTGTAGAAAGAGAAAGAAATATGATAAATATATGAGTAACAAATTAACCAACACCCTCTCCCTTGATAGGGGACGGTATTTATACTACATATGCGACGTGGTCAACACAAGGGGAGCCTTGTGTTGACCCGGTTAGCTTACTTTTACCAAACGATTAACTACGAGCTACAAAATACTATTTTGGAAGTGACTGAGTCTTTTTTCAATTCTTAACAATCTCCCCCTAAGGGAGGTCACTCCAAATTACAAAAACTTAAGCCTAGCATTCTATGAATGTCTTGGATCTTGCTCGTAGTCTTGATTCTTTAATCTTTATCTTGTGTTAATATGTAGTGAGCTATATCTTAAACTTGCTCTTACTTGCATGATAAACTGTGATCTTGAACTTCTTGAGATCATCACATTTGAATCATCACTTCAATATCATCATGAATCTTGTTATCTCGTAAACTTGGTGACTTCTAGACCGACATGCTCATACTTTTCTATTGTCTTAACAACTATCAAATAATCTCCCTTGGAATGCTTCATCTTGAATACTTAATGACTTCAAGGAAGACGTTTTGAGTATCAGAGTAGCGAAGACTTGAGTAACATGTACTTGAGTTATCATCATGTCTTTATATTTTTTAAACGAGTATGAGCATGTGGTTATGAACTTAACTTTGTTGGAATGAGGTATCTCCATCCTTTTATGAATATACAATAAAATAGTTAGCAATAAAGCTTGTGGAAGAATATGGCTTTGACATTCGCTCGGGTTTGGTTGGATTAACCTCCGGTTCCGTGAGGACCGACCTGTGATCAGGTAGATTCAAATTAAGAAAAATCTCCTTGACAGGATTTCCATCTGAAGTATCGGATCTTCTAATGTATGAACATCAGAATCACCTTACTTGCTTGTTCTTATTACCAGAACGTCTTAAAGCAGACATCATGATAAGAGTGAATCGGTCAGTTACTATCTTACCGACTGAGTCGTCAATTCATAACACTGGACCGAATCAATATCTAGTTATCACAAGTTTGATCCATATAGGATCTTACAAGTCACCTATCACAGTGCTGTTTGATGTTGACACTAAAAAGATTTCCATTCATTACTGTGAATGCTAAAGAGCATTACTCTGAATGTTCTGGAAAGATCACGTGGATAATGTGTAGGACTCTTTATATATATATCACATGTGTTCACAGTGTATGAACAACAAATGTAATCCTCAATAGTGTCCTATGAGATTTATTGATGATCTCTTTTTGGCTCTAGACTCAATAGTGCGTTTTGGTTTTAGTAATCGGAGGCTGGAGTTGTTTGCCACCTTTTCAATACCAACTAACTCGGAGTGAGAAAGTCGATAGAAATGTGTTTAAACTCCGTAAGAATTGAAACAAGAGTCTTTTGAGAGACCTTGAGTGGCTAGGGAGGATTGTGCTTTGCATCACTGGGTCCATGATGTCTATCTTCAATACCAGACAACATCTTAGTGTTTCTGATAGCATATGTATTGACCCAGTTCCTGCCTAAGTGTAAAGAGGGATTCTTTCTTTTCACCCTTTTTCTTTACATTTCTTTTTCATTCTTTAACCCCTTTAATGCTTACCAAGACTTCATAATTAGCACCGTATTGGGTTTGTTTCAGTGCTAGCTCTATCTTAGACTGCATTATTCCTCATTCTTATTTTACTCCTTTTTCATCATACCCAAGGACTTTTAATCTAACTATTGGAATGTCCCTGGATAGATCCCTTCGGTTTTGGCTGGATCATGGAACAAATAAGTAACCTTAACCACCTTATAACTCTATAAAATTAAGTACATGGTCGGTCTTTTAGGTATGTCCACTGTTGCCACTAAAAACCATTTGAAAATCCGATCAAGGTACTTGTGATATCAATCAAATCATTTGTACCTTGATATTTTCTTCTTTTAGAAATGCTCCCCCTGCATATGTGCATCGATATTCGAAAGCATTTTTCACATACGAAGGAGGAGATCGCACTTGAGTCTTTTAAGATCACGTTTATTAGTTGCATTATTTTAGTCACAATTTCTCCCCTTATCCAAAATGTTAAAATCTTTTGATATTTGGGATATCAATTGATTAAAACTATTGGGGAGGCACATGTTACTGATTAACAAGCTTATTAGGAACATTTTAATGCTCCTCCGTAATAAATGAGGGTATGATATGGTGTCGAGTACATAATTTGAAAGATTTTGAATTTATTGAAAAATTCGTGAAAATTTATACTCGAACACTATATACATATTATTGATCTTTACGCTACATATTCATATATTATACAAGATAAAATATGAGACAGGACCTGACATAAGTATGAAGAAGTCATATTGTCCTCTACAACAGTCGTTTGTCCGTCTTTATTTTCCTTCCACCAACCAACACTTCTAAGCTCCTCATGATTATCCTTTCCAACTGCTGCTTGTCTATCAGATTCACCATGATGTTTGACTGGAACTAATCTTTTTCTTACCATTTCCTCTTTGGCATATCATCATTGTATCCTATCCAAAAGTTCAGCAGCTTGTAGTGAAGAGTCTTGCGAGCCAAAGTGAGTGTTCCATTTCTAAACTTGTAAAGCTCATTATTACACATTAGTCTCTTATGGTTTTGCTTGTCTTCATAGATCACTCCCTTTGGGTCAAAGTTAGGCGTGTACAATTCTTTAACTGAGATGCCTGGACATTCTCTTTAAGGCTTGGATATGTTGAGCTTCCTTTGGTAACTTTGTACACCGATTTGGACATCTTCAACCCTTTTTTGAATGACAACTCTTCGGGTAAACATACGCAATGCAACCCCTAAATCAACTATAACATCCTTATCAAGGTTGAATAGCTTGTGTTGATTGAGAAGCAAGAGCATGTCTTCAATTTCGTTTAGGTGTAATCTGGGAAAGTTACCATCTTTGAACTTATAAAGATTTTGATCAGCTCGCCTTACAATAATTTCTTCCAAGTAGCCATAACCAAATCTCTTTTTAACCTTTACACTAACAACACTCAGAATTACCATTGTTGAGAAAACATCATGATTAAACACATGAGAGATTCAAGCTCTGTAGAATAGCTGACGAAGTGGTCCCCAGTAAGTTATCCCAAGTGCAACATCCTTGTCATAGGCCACTTTGACTTGACTCTACAGTTTTGGAATCATATCTTCAATACCTTTCATCGTGTACCTTGCTGCTAGTATCTTAGTGATAGAAGAGAAGTACTCCCTTTCTGTATTTCTTGCTTTAATACCTTCTTTGTCTTGCAGGGGTAAATGCTTGCTCATATCAACTAGACATTTGTGACCTTCAGGGTTTGTCCATTCAAGTTGATCTGTCAAAGCACGATAGCATTCCTCCATGTTATATTCTGATTCGACATAGCTTTTGCAGGTACCTTTGAGTAGATTAAAAATTAGACCCACTAGATCTGCCCTTGTAATCTTGTCTAACTTGAGACGGTTCATAGCAAATGTAGTGAAGTCAATGGGAGTACTCATTAGCTCATCAAAGGTGAAAGGAGGCTTCTTATCATTTACTATCTCATTAAATAATGTTTGTTCTGGACCAACATCAGCAGCTTTGACTGTGTTCCAATCTGGATTAGGTGTTTCTGGTCGTGGAGGTTGTTTGAACCAGGTGGAGTTATCTTCTCTTGGAGCATAATCATCTTGTGGTTGATCAGCATCATTAGCCACATTCTTAAGGTTTGGTTCTTTGACATCCATTGGCACCTCATGCTCAGGTTCTTAAACTACTGCGTCTGCAGTTACAAATTTACTAGTTTTAGAAGTGTTGGATAGAGTTTTACCTTTAGCAGATTCCTTGGATGTAGAATATTCTTTGATGGTTCATCATACTTTGTTCTTGGCCTTTTCTTTTTCTTCCCTTGGTCTGATCTAGCAAAAGGGTCTTGATCTTTGTCATCATGCCTTTTCTTCGTCTGAATGGGAGGATCAACAACAACTCTATCATTGTCATCTTCATCCATAAATAGTGATTGTATAAGATCATCATACAATGCTTTATGTGCTGGATGTTTGCTATATGACTTGGATGCCATCATCATCTTGAACAAGATGTTCTTCTGCTTGTATTCATTCTTAGTTGTTTGATCAAATGGTGTTGTTGAGTGTTTTGGCAGTTTCGACTTGGCATCATGTTCTTGTTTGATATTAATTATCTTTGAAGCATCTTTCTGAGATTCTTGCTGCTTGATCTCAACTGGAAATTTCTAAAGCACATTCCGAATCATGCTTTCCAATCTTGGTTGAATGAATTCAGACATAGCATTGGCACTAGATTTATGACAGATTCAAGGATGAATTCAGAATGATCAGCTTGTTTCAGTGTTGTGACTTGGTTTCCTAGTTCAGGACTTCTTTGTAATCCTGCAGCAAATGCTTCAGATTCAGGAACTAGAAAAACTGGAGCTTCTTTTGGTGTTGGTGGAGGAGTTGGTGGTAGTGTTGCTGGATCTAGGAATACTAAAACTTTGACATCATGTAATGGTTCTTGCTGAATAGTAGGGATTTCTTGTTGGATTTGAATATCTAACAAAGAATTTATCTTTGCATCTGTATTTTCTAGAATGGTACCAATAAGAGAAATATCAGAAGAATTATTGAGGAACTGATTACCATAATTGGATGCGAGAGAATGGCTAGATGTTGATAGTTGCAGATCGGGCTTCTCTTTGTTTGTTATACAGACAAGAGCCCCTACTTGATCATCCTCAGCTTGATCATCTTGAGCTTGTTCATCTCCTTTCTGCTCTTCACCAGCCTTCTCTTCTTCAGCTTTCTTAGTAATCATCTTTTTAGCATCAACCATTTCTTAGTCAATCTTATCTGATTTAGTACTTTACCTATCAGTTTCATTAATATCAATACTTTTATCATCGTCATCATCATGATCATTCTTTGCTTCATCATCATCAATGGAGACCCATTCATTCTCTGTTTCATTTACATTTGTATCATCTATCAATAAGGTTTTATCATCAAAACCCTAGTCATCTTCATCAGCTTAAGGTTCAGTTGTGTCTTTTGTCTTATCGAGAACCTCTGGTGTGATACCAACTCCTTCACTTGAGACTATCGACTTGCCTTTCGGCTTATCAGGAACCTTTGGTGTAATACCAGCTCCTTCACTTGAGCCTCTAGTTTGTGGTTGTCTTTTGCTTTCGTGTTTCCTGGCCTTGATTGCTTTCTGAGTGTCAATTTCTAGTTGTGCAGCATCAGATAACAATTTAATCCCTTTAAGCTTCCGAGATGAGTCTAGTGGTTTCTTCTTTGATACTCTTAGAGTGTCTCTGATTACAACACCGGTTGGTTTTCTTCTGATTAGACTTTCTTCTTCATCATCAGACTCTTCATCACTTGCAGTCTCTTCAATCATAATACGTTCATGAGTTTCATGTACTCGTCTTTGTTCTTTGGCAATTTCAGAATCAGTTTTGCTGATAGATACTCCTAACTGCAAAGCTTGGTCTGGATCTGGAACAATGTTGTCATCAGCTGTGATTGAACTCTTCTTCATTGGACTCTTCTTCTTTGGAGTAACTGTTTCCATCTATCCTGTTGCAGCTTTACCTCTTCCCTTCTTTGGAGGTATTAAACCAGTAGAGTAGCCAAGAAAAGTCTGATAAGCTTCTGAGTTCCCGATTTCATCATTCAACAATGTATCTAGAATAGCCTTTCCATATACTTGTGTAAGCTCTCCTTTGCTGATAAACTTTAATCTCCCCAATGCACCATCATCCTTAATTATGTTGAGATGTGAGCCCTGCCTTATGGAAGTGGATTTTTGTTGTGAAAGGAAGTAGTGAATGATAACTTTGGTGAACCTGGGATATGGCATGACTTCTCGTCTCTTGAGTTTTAACTGCATGTTGTCAATATGGTATTGGAAATCTTCCCAAATTACCTCAGCAAAGTCAACACCTTCTTTGTGGAACATACCTCACAAGATTTTGACTCTTAATGGTCGGAGTCTGTCATTGCTGGACATTTTCCTAGATAGACATTTGTTGATGATCGTTGCAAGGGTTCTCCATAGTGGATGCATGTGATCAACAAACATGTCTGAGAGTTGGATTAATCGATCCTTGTATCCTAGTTCAGTGAGGAAAGTGACTAGTGAATCGTGAGATGGATGAACAACGAACTCCTTGTTTGGAACTCTTGGACATATACGAAGAATTTTCCAGAATAGTTCAACATCAATTTGGAACATTTTGTCATCAAGGTCAAACTAATAGAAGGAAGTTTTGTTGACCTTTTTGACTGTGAACCAAAATTGCTGCATGTAGATTTCAGGAACATCAGCACTAACAAGGAACACATTATAGCAAGACGAATTATTAATGATGTCCAAAATAACTTGATATGTCTCTTCCTCTTGTGTCAAAGTAGGGACCATTCTCATGTTGCTTTTTCCAAGCTTGACTCGCTCATCGGTGAGAAACAATGCTTCATCACGAGCAGCTTGTTGGATTTTAGCTTAATTCATGATTCTGCTTAAGAATTATCCAATACAATTTATATACAAGCAACAAATATATATAATACTGATTAGATTAATTTTCCTTGTTGTTGTGATTGTTTTTGATGTCTCTGTGTTTATGTTTCAAGCAATTAAGTGTGGTTAAACACACTAATTGATAACAGTCAACTATGGTCAATGGTCAAAGATGTCAAACTAGTAAGTCAACATTCTGGTCAAAGTCAACCAAAGTCAAACAGTTAACATGTGGTCAAAGGTCAAAAAAGTCAACACTGGTCAAACTGATTATATGGCATAGTTCGCAATCTTAGCAAAAATATTACATATTTCACAGGATTTAATTTTTTTTGACATAAATCCTTTCTAGAAAATGACATATTTCGCAGCAACAGTCCCTGTCATATTTCGTAGTCTAAGCAGAAACATATTTCACAACCTAAATATAAACATATTTCGCAGTCTAAACCTTGAACATATTTCACAGACTTAAACAGAAGCACATTTCGAAGCCTAAACATAATCATATTTCGCAGTCTACACCTTGAACATATTTTGTCGACTTAAACAGAAACATATTTCGTAGTGTTCAATGACACGACATATTTCGCAATATTCATAGTGTCATATTTTGTAGCCTTCAAACACTTAAACACAAACTTAACCACTCTTTAACTTCCAATCTTCATTCACAAACCACAACAATCTTTTAAGCATCATTATCCATCTTTTACATCAAGAAACAACAACAATCAAATCCATTTAAATCATTTTGAGCATTCAAGAACAACTTTACCAACGCATTTAAGCAACAAAGCATCAAGAAACTATTTCAAGCATTTCTAGGAAACATTTAACCACATACAAACTTCTTAGACACAAAACATGCATTTACATATCAAGAACAACATATTTCGCACCCAAGGATCATCAACGATTAAACCAATGAATACATAGCTACAAAATAGTGGTTCTAATGCATTCTTAACACTCACAACTTACTTATAAACACAGAGTCATGAACATTCAAACATTTATACTCATTTCGCTCAAATTTCGCACATAAAAATCATTATAACTCACAAACCAGTTAATGTTAAACAACATTATTTCAGGCGCATCATTCTTATCCCTAAATGAACAAAACCCCCAACATTAATTAGATTTAACCCTAACTTTTATCCTATGAACCCTAAATTCGAAAATAAGGATTTTCGAACATATGAGAGTGATATAATCCAATTCCTTTTGTGAGATTGCTGTTTAGTCGATTAGGAACAAGTTTCTATCTTACCTTTTGGAGTGAAAATGAATTTGATTGTTGTTTGGCCCGGTGCGAAATAAGACGAGAGAGGGAAAAGATTTATAAGTTTTTTTATTTATGAGAAATGAAGAACATATTTCTCTATATCAGTTTTGAAGTTTCGGTTTTGGCAGTTATAGTCCCTGTGGTTTGCATTGTTTTGTATTTTCCTTTTAAGACTTTTATAAGACTTAATCAACTTAGGAAAAATGACAACACTATTCCCTATAGTTGCTAACATAAGATTTAAGTCTCACATTTTTACATTCTAAACCTTAAAGGTTGTAACAAAAAACATCTAAAGCCTAATTGAGTTAAATTAATCTTAACTCCCCTTTAAGTATTGATCCGTTATTGTTTAAAACCTTTTTCGTTTATTTCATGATTTGATTTTGAATCATTATTTTAAATGAATTATTAGTACATTTCTCACTCTCAAATAATGACTCGTTTTTTATTGAAAGAGTTGTAGTCATTGTTTGAGTGATAGAATTTTCTTTCAAAATATTGTTATGATGAAAAATTGATATGACTGATATGTTTTTGTAAAGAAACACTTATAAACCATCAAAGATAAGATTTCTCTTATTTTGCAAAATAAATGCACTGACACGTAGACTTATTTTTTGAAAGCACGGGCTGTGTAGCAAAGTATACACAAGCCTTTACATGATCATACATTAGATCATGCCTGAGAAACCGAATTCTCGTTATGAGGTCAAGTTTTATTTTTGACAAAATACTTGCCTTTAAGATTAAGAACGGGTTGCAGTCTGAAATAACTGCAAGCCAATGACATGTTTTGAAAACAGTTTGAACTTCTGCTCGAACTTTACTTACAGCTCCGTGTCATTATTGAATGACATTTCTAAAGCCGTAAATATTATCGATTCCAAAATACATGTCATGAAAAACATATTTTTGGATTTTTGGATTTTTTTAAATTTTCTATTTTCTTGATTTTATATTTTTCTATTTTCTTTTTCATAAAATCTATTCTAAGAAAGAGAAAATCTTTTTGAGTTTTTATATACTTTTTATATATTTACATAGGATATACGAAGAGGTACCACCATCACTCTTCATATTCTTATGCCAGACTCTTAAGTGTTTCTGGAGACATGCTTTTCATCCCAAACTTGTTGATGAGGAATTCAAATCTTTCCCTTGGCAACGCTTTGGTGAAGATGTCTGCCAATTGATACTCAGTCCGAACGAAGTAAAGCTCAATCACACCATTTTCGACTTGTTCTTTGATAAAGTGATACCAGACATCAATATGCTTTGATCTTGAATGTTGGACGT
This sequence comes from Tanacetum coccineum, assembly GCA_026074375.1. Lineage (NCBI taxonomy): Eukaryota > Viridiplantae > Streptophyta > Magnoliopsida > Asterales > Asteraceae > Tanacetum > Tanacetum coccineum. The sequence goes on from BQNB010110181.1 coordinate 11,211, forward strand.
TGTTACAGCAGAGAGCAATGACACTCTTGTTATTACAGTACAGAGGGATTTTGTTGAATTCAAATCCATAATCTGTCAGTTGTGATCTCATTCATAGGATTTGGGCACAACTTCTAAATATGGCAATGTATTCTGCCTCTACACTAGAGATAACAGTACTTTTCTGCTTCTTTGAGGACCAGTTGACAAGTCTGTCTCCTAAGAATTGGGCACTACTAGAAGTACTTTTTCTTGTGTCTTGACACCTCGCGTGATCCGCATCTGCAAAAGCTGTTAGTGCAATATTGGTATCTTTCAAGTACCAAAGGCCCATATTCGTGGTGCCTCTTAGGTATTAAAAGTTTCGTTTTATGGTAGGTAAGTGCTTTTTGGTAGGCTTTGCCTGATACTAAGCACACATGCATATTGCCAACACAAGATCTGGTCGACTTGATGTAAGATACATGAGGGATCCGATCATGCCATAGTAACGGGTAGCATCAACGGGTGTCCCCTGTAGATCTTTATCAAGTCTGGTCCGTTCTATCATAGGAGTGTCAACTGGGTCACAAGAGTCCATACCATATTTCTTAAGAATTTCTAAATAATATTTTGTCTGGTTTATAAAGATGCCTCTAAGACTTTGTGAAATTTAAAGCCTAAGAAAAAATAACATTTTGCCCATCATCGACATCTTAAACTTAGAACTTATTTTATCAACAAATATATCAGATAGACTAGGATCATTAGATGCAAAGATTATCATCGACATAAATTTTTACCATGAGTATGTCTTTGCCTTCTTTCTGTGTGAATAATGTAGGATCGACTGCACCTTTAGAGAAATTTTGAGACAGTAGAAAGCTTGACAACATTTCATACCACACATGTGAAGCCTGCTTTAAGCCACATAAGGATTTCTTCAGCTTGTACACGTGGGTAGGATTATCTGGATCTACAAAGCCCTCTGGTTGATTAACATAAATCTCTTAGCGAAGCTCACCATTTAAGAACGTTGTCTTGACATCCATTTGATAGATAGTCATGTTCTTATTAGCAGCATTTGCAACAAAGATACGAATTGCCTCAATTCTAGCAACCGGTGCGAATGACTCTTCGAAATCAATTCCTTCTTCTTGACGATATCCATTAGCTACGAGCCTTGCCTTGTTTTTCACTACCCCTCCAAATTCGTCTTGCTTAACTTTGAATATCCACTTTAGTTTAATAATCATGGCTAAGTCTGGACAGGGTACGAGTTCCTAAACATCCAGTCATTTGAACTCATGAATTTCTTCTTGCATCGCATCGATCAAGGAAGATTCCAACATAGCTTCTTAAAGTTCTTGGGTTCGACGAAGGTGAGAAAGGCATTAAAGAAACACCACATGGCATGTTTTATATCTGTTTTTGTATTGAGATAGGTCTAGAGGGATTATCGATCACATTTTCTAAAGGATGAATCTTTGTCCATTTGCTGATGTGTTCAAAAGGTGGGTTGGTTGGTTGCACAATTGATGATGATTCTTGAGAACTTGGTTCCAAAGTAAGAATATCGAGAAAGGGATCATTAACAAGGTGTGCTGGTTGTAATTTTTCTTCAACACCTTTAGAAATAACTAGAGATTGTGTTTCTTGTGTTGTAGATGAAGTACTAGTTGAGGCTGCAGCTTGATCAATGGTAGTTGATGAAGGTAAACTGGTCGGATCAGCAGGTCTTGGAGCAGCTGTAGGAACTGGAGAAAGAACACTTGGAGGAGGATTAAAGTACTCATCAAACATTGGTTGGAATAATAAATCCTAATCATTATTAGTTGGTGGAACATAAGGTGTTGTAGAAGGAGGATTCTGCATGAGTCATAAACTGATTGTTTCAGGAGTCATAAGTTAAAGCTCGAGTCCTGAACCGAATTGTTCAGAAGCCATCACTGTCAGCTCATCAAATTCTACATGGATCGTTTCCATGATTAATCAGGCTCTTCGGTTATAGATTCGGTAAGCCTTCTTAGCAGGTACTTAGCCAACGAAAATTCCAATATCAGCTTTGGGTTTCAGTTTAACCAGATCTTCAGCATCATTAGTTGGATAACATAAAGCACAAAAGACGTGAAAATATGTTAAGTCGGATTTTCTGTCATGAGTGAGTTCATAAGGTGTTTTGTTGTACCTCTTTGAATTAGTGAACGGTTTTGAGTACAACAAGCTGTCGCGACTGCCTCTGCCCATAGGAACAATGGAGCCTTAGAAAATATTAACATCGTACGTGCAACTTCCACTAAAGTCTAGTTTTGTCTTTCGACAACGCCGTTCTGTTGTGGAGTACGCGCAACTGAGGTTTGGTGTGAGATCCCGGCATCTTCATAATAGGCCTTGTAAGAACCTATGATATCATATCACTTCCATAACATACATGAATCAATGATAAGAAAATAAAGGAAGAAGATGAGAAGAAATAAGAGAGTGTTTGGATTGCTATGTGTAACAAAAGAGTAACAAATTATAACCAACCCTTCTCCATTGTGGAGAAGGGGTATTTATATCCTAGCTTATGAGCCGTGGGTTTCATCAAGGTGGGATGGGCTTGGGTTTGTTTTTTGGGCTTTAACCCGACACTTATACAATATTAGCTTAACTATCGAGCCCATTTCCCTTTTCTAGCCGATTACAACATATAATAAGTAAAGACCGAGCTTTCATGATTAATAGCTGAGCTTTCATGATTAATAACCGAGCTTCCTTGTTCGACTCAATATTTTAAGACTAACAATCTCCCTCAAAGTAAGGTTTCCTGCAGCAGCTGAGCTTCCATGTTCACAGACATATTTGAGGCTAACAATCTCCCTTAATGTGTGGTCTTTGAATTTCTGAGGTGAGATCTTGAATCTTGCTTCCTTGGACTTGTTGAGATTGTTTTGTCGTTGAGTTCTTTGAGTCTTTGTATTGGTCTTTATCTTTGTTGTAGACTTGTTCCTTCATGTTGTGTGATCTTTGATCTTGAGCCTTTGTCATTGTCTTTTGACTTTGTCCTTTCATTCAAGATCTTTAAATTTTTTCCTTGTATGTCTTTGTCGTCTTTGCCATCTTGCGATCTTGTGTCTTGACCAACATGCTCATACTTTGCATCATCTTGAAAGCTTGCTAACAAATTCCCATAGAATGCTTCTAAGGTTAACAATCTCCCTGGAGAACACTTCTTTGTTTGACTCTAAAGATCTTTTATATCAGAGTTTGTGGAAGTCTTTGTCTTTAATACTTGAGCTTTCTTGATACTTGAATCTTGATGCTTATAGTATGTCTTTGTAGCTTGAGTATGAGCATGTGGTAATGAATTCGACTCTGCTAGAATGAGGTTGTAACACCGTCATCTTAATCTGCATTTAAAATGGTTAGTAATAAACAGATATGGACTAATATGGCTTTGTCATTCGTCGAGTTTTTGTAGCGAATACCTGCAATTCCGTAAGGACCGACCTGTGATCAAGTAGATGCAATTTAAGAAGAATCTCCTTGATAGGGTTTCCAGCTTAAAGCGTAAGATCCTCTAACACAGATGTATTATATTCACCATGCTTGCTTGTTCTCTTTACCGGAACGTCTCAAAGCAGATAGCACGGTAAGAGTGAATCAGATAGTTACTGTCTTTCTGATTGAGTCGTTGATATGTGAGAAATCACATATCTTTATTGTGTCCAAAATGGCCCTTAAATGATCAAAATGTGCAAAAATATACCTGTATTTGTGTATTTTGTTGTTTGTGAATATGTAGGTACAGATAGTGCAAAAATCACAAGAAAATGGTCAAAGCCAGATAAACACGGACACGAGAACGGAAAAGAGTGCACAAGAGCCGGGGATTTGATTACTGAAGTTTCTAGCAATTGGTCAAAATAAAGTCAACTCTTGGTCAACATTGGTCAACCACAAAAAGACAAAATCCTAAAAATACCAAATCAATCCTTAATGTTAAA
>BQNB010110182.1:0-22604 GCA_026074375.1 Tanacetum coccineum
GGCTAGCAGTACTTACCTTAAGCTAACAGTACTAACTCAAAGCTAGCAGTATTAACTCCAAGTTAGTACTGATAGTTAATACTGTTAGTACTGCTGAGTTTTTCTTGCTTACTTTAGCTTAATTGCTTTTTGATTTTGCTTATTTAGAGTTAGTTTAGCTTATTTGATTTGTCTTAAGCTTATTTGAGCTTATTTGTGTCTTTGTGTAAAAGTTTTAAGTGTTTTTACCATTTCTATCTTTTATTCTTGTTCCAGCTTATTTTCTTTGCTTATTTTTATGTGCATTTGCTTATTCAGTGTTAGTGCCCAATCATTCCTTGTCATATTCAAACATCAATCATCAATCGTCTCTCGATTCTCCATTCAAGCCTCGTTGGGACATAACGACCCGGGAACACTATATACTGCTTCCGGTTTCATTGGTCTCGCGGATTCTGATCCTTGTTGTGTATTTATATATATTTGTATTTATTGGTACGTAATAAAGGGTGAGTATCAGCGAGTCAAGGGGTATTTGATGAGGTGTCATTTTATATAATTTTTTGGGGTAATTTACCCCCTAAATCATGCAAATATACCCAAAATATGTGCTTAATCGTTTCTTTTTGTGTTTTTAGCACTTGGATGACATTTCTAGGAAATATACGTGACTTGGACTCAATTTGAAAGAAACGGACAAGAACTCAACTCTATACGAAATTTGATATCAAGTGGGCATACAGTGTGTGGAGATGGCGTCACAAATCCTTGTGACGGCGTCAAAGTGCTCAAGCGACGACGTTAGGGGTCCTTGTGACGGCGTCTGAAGTAGCCGACTTAAAGAAGCCCATAGAAGATTCGGCAGGTTGACGGCGTCGCAATTAACAAGCGACGTCGTCGCGACTATTTTCCTATATATACAGCCTTAGTTTTTAGGGTTTAAGTGTGTAATTTGTGAGGAATATTTAGGGAACGATTTTATACATTAGTCCAGTCTTTTTTAGGGTTTTCTAGCCTGATTGTATTCACCATTACTCCATGTTTTATTGAAGTGAAGTTCTTTTATCCCTTTAATCTTTTGATATGTCTATGTATTGTTTGATTAACTATTCTCCGCTTTCAATTAACATGTTAGGCTAAATTTATTAATGTTTACTTATGATTGCATGAAACTTAGTTTGTGATTCCTTTTACTATTGCTTCTTGTTGGTGGTGTGTACGTTAGGCTCTAGAAAACTAGCTTCTTTATTGATTGAGAAGACGTCTAGGGAAACGTGATTGTGTAGAGATGATACCTTCGCAATTGTAACACCCCCAAATAGGGTGGCAGCGGAATATGGGTCTGAGAGTGTTACTTCATAGATCAATAGCACAAGATATGAGAACAACCTCTATATGCGTCGTTTAAAAACCGATACATTAGAATAACCGAAATAGTTTGTTACAAAAGCACAACGGCTTAACACGTTCACTTGTAAAAGTAAAGATTTTAAAACATAACAATATTCCCAAAATGTAATGCTTCTAAATCTTTATGCAATGACATCCAAAATAACGACCACCAATGTATCCTTGTCTCGTACCTTATTGACCTGAGAAAAACATGCTTTAAAACGTCAACATAAAGTTGGTGAATTCACAGGTTTATGTAAATATAAAATAGGACCGCAAGATTTCTAAGTGTATGATAAAGTAACAAATACAGTATCAAAAAGTAATTACGAAATGCACTAAGCTCATGACACTGAAGCTACAACATATAAGTGTATGCAAATTAATGCACATAATGCCCGTGTAGATGTTCAACCCGCAACATCCAAATTCTCCCGACATGGTATACATTCGTTGTTTCGGTACCTCCGAAACTAGTAAGCGCTACTCACCCACTATTATACCCAATACCCAAATGCAAGACTTGGAATTCAAAGTTTCTTTTATAAGAACAAATGTACACTTCCATAAATAAACTAAATTACCTATACTACAAGTGCCCTTAGTATACTTCCCATGTGTTATCAATACAACATATGGTGTTCTTTCTCCCCCCTAAGTCACGGCAGCCCCAAAGGGGACCAATAGCACACCAAATCTTCTTTAAGACTTCTTATCAACTCATGTACACTTGAACTAGTTTGACCAACATTTCTCCATGTTTTCCTCTTGATGTCTTGGCCCCTCATCTCAATCTATCATACTTGGACTTGCTAATAGTAATCTTGACCACTTTTATTATATATAGATGCACACTAGCCTTGCACATACACTCATTTTCACTAGCAACTCAAAACATATCTCTTTGTTCTCTCCTCCTACCCACGGCATACCTCAAAAACACAAGAACAAATCATAAATTTTTATTCTAGTAAGCATACAAGTGATCATGAGTATTATCTAAGGTGTTTGAAAGTATTTTGGAAGCTTGGGTAATCATTCTAGCAAGGTTTAAACAAGATTAAAGTTAGGGTTTTCTCATTAGGGTTTCAATTTGGGTTTTGGTTTTTAGGGTTGATATTGTGATCTTCATCATCTTACACTTTCCTAAGGTCTTCTAAACTCATACTTTTCAATACTTTACTTACATGTTACATTCTAGTTATCTTGTTAAATCACCACCTAGGTTTATGTTTTCATGAGTTTACAAAATAAAATGTACATATATGATATTCAAACCTATGTATTATTGTAGTGAAATAATGCTTAAAATACAAAGAGCACACTTATTATGGGTATAGTTTAACTTATAAAGTTTATGGATAATTTACTTGTTGAAAGTTTACATGCAAAGTTATATATATATAGATGATCATGAACACATTACTTGGACAAATGATGAACTAGAGGACCCTAAATATGCATGACATATGATATAAAGTAATTTAAAAAGCTTGTACAAAGTTAAAACAAGTTTATATAATCTTTGTAAAAACCACAAAACCTTCTGATCAAATTCGAAAAATATACTATTTATTTTATATTTTATTAAAATACTACATGTTATGAGGATCGTAAGCATATAAAGAACTCGAAAAAATCGAGCTATAACGAAGAAGTTACGTCATTTACAAGTTTACAATAATAAATGCTTTTATAAAAATAATTTATGAAAAGTTAATAATTATACTCCAAATAATTATATAACACTTGCTTGACGTAAACTTTTAATTGTTTGATGTCCGTTTACGTTGAATGATGATTTTTAGTTTACGCGATTTAACTTAACAATAAAAATTTAAAAGCGAACGCGCAAAACTCTAAAAATAAATAATGGCAATAAATGAGTCGTAAAATGACCTGAAAATACGGATTGTTACATCAATAGTCTTCATACTACCTTGCCCTAATAAGGTTGATCGCCTTTTAAGTGTTTGAACGCGTGTAATATACTCTTAGGAGACTTGTAATAGTCTTCATTCTACCTTATTTGTGCGTTGTCTTAACGAAATATTGCATAGAAAGTGGGTTCGTGTAATTCGCTTGTGAATTAGGAAATGCTTACACATTACATCGCAAGGGTGACGGGCAATAGGATTAGAAAGAGCAAACTAAGGAGTAGTGAATGATTAAGTGAGCATGTTTGTTTATCTATACGAGTTTCTACATAGTTAGATTAGATTAAAATTAGATTAATAGTTAATTAGTTTAAATCAAACCCTTTTCAAAACTCGAGATTTTACTTGCTTTCTATAAAAATATAAAAATACAAAAATATTATTCTCTCAACCCTTAGACCTTAGTGACATTCGATTCGAGCCTACCAAAACTATTCCTTTAAAGAACGATAACAACCCCCAAGTCTTGCCTATACTACACTGCAACGATTAGGTACACTGTTTAGGTGATTGTAAAATTTTGGTGTTACAATAAACCCCACATCAATAAACAAAGAGTAAAACCCTAAAAACTAAATAGGCCGCGGACCTCTTATGGGCTAATATGCTAACACTATGAACAAGAACAATGTCTGCTCCCCCACAATCGAGACATTATAATTTCGAAAGTTCTAATTACTTTAAGATTCTTGTATCAGTGGATGGTTTTCTTTCCCAATTGTACACGTTTTCTTTCCTAATTGTAGATGACATATAGTTAAATTACAAAGTCTTATGATAAAAGTCTATAGAGAATTTTGTAGTTTACTGCCGAACATTTTAATTTAGTGGTTCAACTGGCGGATACACATATAAGAATCACCACACATATTCAATTTATGGATTAGAAATGCACATTTTTTTCCCGTTAATCTAGACCCAAACGGATCTAGATTAGTTTATATAAAAAATTGGTAACTTGTATGTTCATGTTAGAGTAAAAACCTCTTGCGCCTAACATACTTATTCAACGATTTTGGAAGTCACCCAGTAAACAAATAACGTATTAAGAGTTACGTTTATACTAATACCGCTGAGTAAAGAAGATAACTCATATAAAACTCATCCAAACCCGTTTGAGTTTATATTGCCAGAGTTTGTAATTGATCTAGCTCCACTTTTAGGTAACGTTTTGCCAAAATTTGTCCAAACATAACTTTATTTGTAATTCAATTTGGTTTTGAAAACACAAATGTTTGTCACATAACTAAAAACATATAAATGATCAGCGCTAAAATCACAAAAAGGTAATACTAACATATTTTTAGTAAATAGAAATTTTCTTGTCGAATAACTAATAAAATATACATAATCAGTAAAATTATTACTCAGAATATATGTTTTATTCTAATGATCATTATTTAAATGAAATAAGTCAATAACGTAACCGTAAGAGCACCGAAGTTGATTGCAAAGCATGTGCATGGTCTTCTCTTTAATTTATCTCTCGTTTCTAAAGCTTCTTTTCCTGCTTTTGAGGAATAAAAACATGCTTCTACTTGTATTTTATTATATATTCTTTTAGTAAAGAATATTATTGTTATTCTATTTATTAAAGGTACACTATATAATGCACATTTATTAGATTATTGTTGTATTATCTAATACATATGTGACATGTTTATTTGTTATATATTTTTTTAGAACGACGAGTTAGTACAATATTAAATTAATTATTTGATTTTTGATACGACATACTCGTATCGATAGTAGTACAACTTTTAGCGTGTGCAAGCTCCTAAAAATTAGAGAAGAAGAAACAGAGAATTATTTGACAAAAAAAAAAACTTGACTGATTGCATTGATACGATGAGTTTAAATACTCACAAAGAGATAACCCTAAACAAACACGAAGTACTAATCCTATTACGACACAAACACGTTTCCTAAACATTTATCCTAAACAAAGATAGTTGTGATGTTTATCTTAACCCATCACAAAGTCTTGCTGCCAGCTAGGCGCATTCCTTATCCTCTTGCTGGCCCGAACCGAACGCTGCACGGGCGTAACATTCCCCCTTTCTTCAAAAACAACCTTGTCCCCAAGGTTATAATCTGGATAGGCATTCTGAAAATCCGACAAGCATTCCCAAGTGGCCTCTTCTGGCGATCCGTTATCCCACTGCACCAAAACCTATCGAATTGGTTTCCCATTCTGCAATACCTCACGCGAATCACACACGGCTACGGGTTGCTCCCTAGGCCGACTATCTTGAACTTCTTCAGGTAATTCCGTCACAGATTCGTCCCCTTTGCCTAAGAAATCTTTAAGAATGGATACATGAAATACAGGGTGTATCTTACTCGTAGCAGGAAGTGCGAGACGATAAGCCACCTTACTAATTCGTTCCACCACTTCATACGGACCATAATACCTTTTAGCTAGCTTGTTAGAAATCCGCTTAGCCAATGTCACCTGTCGATACGGTTGTAGCTTAACAAGCACCATATCACCCACCTTAAACTCGATGTCCCGACGCCTCTTATTGGCCTTCAGTTCCATACGTTCCTTGGCTGCCAACAAATTAGTTTTGAGTTGCCTCAACAACTTATCTCGTTCCACTAGCAAGTCTTCTACAACCGCTACTTTAGAAGCACCTGACGGATATGGAACCACTGATAACGACATTCTACCATATAATGCTTGAAAATGTGACATCTTAATACTACTGTGATAGCTAGTATTATAACATTACTCCGCCCAAGGTAGCAGTCGAGCCCAATGTTGGGGTCGTGTTGACACCATGGCTCGCAAATATTGCTCCAACCCCCAGTTAACAACCTCGGTTTGCCCATCCGTTTGAGGGTGATAAGTCGTACTATGGTTTAGCTGCGTCCCACTCAAATGAAATAACTGTTTCCAAAACTTGCTAACAAAAATAGGGTCACGATCCGACACGATGGTCTTAGGTAATCCATGATGTTTAATGACGATTTCCAAAAACACCTCATCAACCTTATGAGCATTAAAACTTGTGTGTAACGTCCCGAAATGTGCATACTTTATGAAACGATCTACCACAACCAGGATAACCGTGAATCCTTTGGACATGGGTTAACCTGTGATAAAGTCCATAGAAACATCCTCCCATACAGTCGTAGGAGTCGGCAAAGGCTGCAAGTATCCACCAAGAGCTTGAGTTGAGTACTTTGTTTGTTGACAAACAAGGCATTGTTTAATAAAGTCTTCCACCGACTTACGCATCCCCGTCCAATAAAGCAGCCAAACCCACCATCATCTTTTTGATTCCACCATGCCCCGCGCTAGGAGTTTCATGATATTCTCTTAACAGTAACAATTTCAATTTTGACGCGTGCCCCAGATAGTAACGATCTTGGTAAATCAACAGCCCATTCTCACGTCGGAAGCCCAGTGGCCCGTCACCGCTGTCCAATTTCTGGTGTAAACTTTTTAACTCCTCCAGAAACTCGTTTTTTCTCCTTAAGTCGTTAAGGAGCCCAAGCACCGGCTGACTCAAAGCCATGAAGGCAGCCATGACCTGCTCGTCATCCTCAAACATCCTGGACAGAGCATCCGCAGACTGATTGGCCACGCCCGGCTTATACTCGATAGAAAAATCAAATCCCATTAATTTCCGCACATATTTTTGTTGGAGCGGAGTAAGAATAACTAGTTGCATAAGCTCCTTTATACTTTTGTGATTCGTATGTATCGTAAACCGCCACCCCATCAAATATTGCCGCCATTTATAAATCGCCTCCACAATAGCAAACAACTCCTTTTGATAAGTGGCAGCCACACGCATCCGAGGTCCAAGTTTACGGCTGAAAAACTAATGGGCCGAGCATTTTGGATCAACACCGCCCCTACCCTATCATCCGACGCATCCGCTTCAATAATAAACTGGTGGTCGAAATTTGGCAGGCTCAACAATGGTGTTGTAGACAACCGAGTTTTTAGCGTCTCAAATGCTAAAGCCTCCTTCTCCCTCTATTTGAATCTGTCCTTTCATAAGAGATCTGTTAGTGGAGCAGCCACGATTGCATATCCCTGAATGAACCGCCGGTAATAGCTGGCTAACCCCAAAAATCCCCGTACCTGCCTTTGTGTTTTAGGTACCGGCCATTCCATAACAGTCGTGATCTTTTTCGGATCCATCTCCACACCCTGGACCGAGATGATATGCCCTAAGTACTCAAGCGTGGCGGCCCTAAACACGCACTTGGATCGCTTCACATAAAATTGATGTTCCTGTAAGTGTTGAAAGACACATTCCAAATGTTCCAAATGTGCATTAAGTGTGGTACTATAGATTAAAATATCATCAAAAAAAAAACAATTACGAATTTACGCAAATAGGAAGAGAACAACCGATTCATAGTTGCATGAAACGTAAAAGGAGCATTAGTAAGTCCGAATGGCATGACCAAAAATTCATAATGGCCATCTTGTGTGCGAAACGCCGTCTTGTAAACATCCCGCTCGTGAACACGAATTTGATGGTACCCGACGCGTAAATCTAGCTTAGTAAAAATAACCGCACCCCCAAGTTCATCGAACATCTCATCAGCCGTAGGAATGGGAAATTTATCTTTAATTGTAACATCATTTAATGCCCGATAATCCACACAAAAACGATATCTCCCATCCTTCTTTTTAACCAACAATACCAGTGAAGAAAACGGGCTCTGACTGTAGCGAATTATACCCTGGCTCAACATATCAGTAACTAGCTTTTCCATCTCGCCTTTCTGATAGTGCGGGTATCGGTAGGGGCAAACGTTGACTGGCTTGGTATTTGGCAATAAATGAATTCCATGATTGATCACCCGGTGCGGTGGTAGGGTCATGGGTACCTGAAAGAGAGAGTCAAATCGTGCCAAGAGTTGATTTAATTCAAGATGCTCCGACTCCGTAGCCACAGCCATAGCTGCTGGCCCATCTGCCTCCCTTGGTAAGCTGTAGAACTTATATACCCCATAAACTCATCTACCCACCATGCTTGCATATTACCCCCCCCGAAAAAAAAGGAACCTAAATTTTCTCATGCGTAATGATACGTCCCCCTTCAACGTATATGTGGTATTAACAAGAGTAAACTCCATTGTCTGTTGTGCATAGTCGTGCGTAACCTTTCCCAACTTTTGTAACCACTGAATACCAAGCACCACGTCAGGACCCTGCATAGGTAAGACGTACAAGTCTACTTCCATCTTAACCCTTGCATTCGAATTGTTACTTGTGAACATAAACTCTCACACATCAACGTTTTCCCACTACCAATATAAACTTTAAAAGCGTTTTTCGCCTTAATGGGCAAACACATCCTTTCAACTACATCGGGTCGGACAAAATTATGGGTACTACCATTATCAATAAGAACATGTACGTTACCTGAACCAATCGTTCCCCATAACTGTAGAGAACGAGGACTTCCGTGACCAACCAGAGAATTAAGTATGGAGATATCACCGCTTTCGACTGCCTCGACCACATCCGCCTCTGGTTCCTGACCCGTGTCGTCCCCGTCATCAGCCATCAACAGCAGAAACTTTCTGGGACACTTATGGCCCCGCACCAACCTGTTATCACAATTGAAACACAAGCCTTTGTTGAGTCGCTCTTGACGCTCTGCCGCGGATATCCACTTGATAGCAACAAGCTTAGCAGTAGCATTAGCTTAAATGGGAGTTGGTAACAATGGTGGTTTACCCGTATCATGTTACGTAACCGTAACACGAGGTGTTGACTGTTTTTGAGTGACAACACTAGCAGTGGTGTTAGTTGCGGTAACAGATGCCGGCGCCTGATCTTCCAACTGTGCCTTAGTAATACGCGCCAAAGAAAACGCATCACCTAGCGTTGTAGGTTTGGCGATAAGGAGTTCACATTGTATAGTTGGTTTAAGACCGGATATGTAGAAGGAGATAAGCTGATTTTCTAAAATATCCGTGACACGATTCATGAGTTTTTCGAACTCACCTTGATACTGCGCTACCGTCCCTAGTTGTAACAGCTTAGAAAGAACCCTTGCAGATCCTCGTACTTTGATGGGCCAAAACGGTTCCGAACACTATCCAAAAACCCATCCCAACTGGTCACCAGCTTGTTGCGAGTCATCCAGCGGAACCACTCCGCTGCATCACCTTCAAGATTAAACCCTACAACCCTGAGCCGCTGTTCGTCTGGTGTGGCTAAGAGCGTAAAATATTCGTTAATAGTGAATATCCAACTCTCCAGATCAGCCCCATTGAACTTTGGCACGTCCAATCGCATGGACCGTGGTAATAGCGATCCCTGGTCACCCCCACCTCCATGTCGCGCCTGTACCAAACCCTTGGTCTCTTGCAGTTCCGCGTGCAACGCCGCAAACTGTGCCTGAAACCCGTCCGACTGCTCAACCTGATGGCGTTTTCGTCCATGAGCAATGAAAGCACCAATTGATACGACTTACTCGTATCGATAGTAGCACCACTTTTAGAGTGTGCGAGCTCCTAAGAATTAGAGAAGAAGAAACAGAGAATTATTTGACAAAAAAAAACTTGACTGATTGCATTGATACGATGAGTTTAAATACTCACAAAGAGATAACCCTAAACAAACACGAAGTACTTATCCTATTACGACACAAACACGTTTCCTAAACATTTATCCTAAACAAAGATAGTTGTGATGTTTATCTTAACCCATCACAAAGTCTTGCTGCCAGCTAGGCGCATTCCTTATCCTCTTGCTGGCCCGAACCGAACGCTGCACGGGCGTAACAATTTCACAGTGTACTTAGAAGGTAGTTCTTGCCAACCTCGAATAATAATTAGTGATCCGATTTCACAGTACATACCCAGAAGGTAGTCCCTGACAGCCTCGAATCGACGCATATATGGGGCAGAAACCCCACAGATTCCTACCTTGAAGGAAAACCCCATGAAGAGACTCGAACTTGAGACCTCTCGCATGTGTTAACAACCTCCCAAGATCACCGTTGGTGGCCAACTGAGCTAATATATCATAACTATAGTCCTTTCTATGACCAACTTATTGTCTCATATAGTAACATTTGTATTTGTACAACTACTTTTGATACGAAACTATCTACTTTTTAAGGTTTCGGACTATCTAATCACGAATGGTAGTTACAACTTACAAAGTTACAAGGCCTAATTGTTTTTCTCCTTTCAGTGAGACATGAGTACACGACCAAAAGCATTATCGACGAGAGACAATTACAATAGGTATGTACATGAATGTATATGTGTACCCGACTACCCACATTATATGACGAAAAACACACAAATAGTTTCTTGTGTCTTAGTAGCTGAAGAGTGCGCTTCGAGCATGTGACTAATGTTCGGTTAAGAGCCTTAGCACCTCATGTGTTTATCCCTTACCGAATAATAATCATCTGAATTATTTCACGTATCATGTTAAGGACCCAAACCTATTACAGAAACTAGGCTAGCCTTTGATGCAGATGCAAGCTTTTGATTTAAAAGCCAGAGGTTTTAAAAACCTATAATTTTATTGAACTTGTAGTGTTGAGCTAACATCATTAAGGAACCAAAATTTACTGAGTTATGATCTTTTGTATAATCTTGCAGAGTGGATGTAAGATATGAACAATAGCAGTGATAAACCATCATGTCAATTATTTTCATTTTCGGTCTCAGGACCATGTACTTGCTATTTGCACTTACAAAATTACGCAGTTATCTATATTACGAATTGAAGTTATCTATATTGACAGACAAGTACATAAAAGTTTGAATTTGTATAAAGACAACGTCACAGAATATCATACACAAGAAGGAGAAAGAAAGAAAGCAACAGCAATGACAACAGATACGAGAAAAGTTAATACCATAAACGATCAAGGATTTTTTTTTCCCCAAAAGCTTCTTGCTGATAACGAATAACATGGTATCTCAAGTAACAGAAATACTATGGGCATTATGACAAACAATGACTCTTTATCCGTTATGTAATAGAATTTCAATACAAATTGCACTGCCTTCTGAAACTATAAAAGACAACAGAACTAATTCAGTCTGCAGCCGTGTAATCTTGAAGGAGGCACCACAATGACTCTTTACTCAAAACATAAGTAACAGAAAAAGAAAAAAGAAAACGATACTAATTGCTATAATGATATCATCCCACAATCAAGAAAATGCCTGCATAATCAGGCAAATTGATCGGGAGAATATGCGGAAGAGTTAATGAATGTGAAAAGGCTGGTGTTATTGATATGTTGAAAAAGATGGTATTGTATTTATTACTTAGTTTGAGGTCTTGCATATGTTTTTTAGAAGAGATCGACTTTCTTCTTGGTCAAGTCTTGCTTCCATTTCGGTAACTGATAGAACTCCTCTTTTGACATCCCAAGCACAGACTCAAATTCTTCAACAGATAGATAAGCCTGAAAGGTCAAAGACGAAAAAAATTGTTACTTATATATGAGTTGATTCAGGTTATGTTTTATCTCTACCAAAGCAAATTCCACTTTTGACCCGAACCTAATAATAATAAAGTATATTATAGAAAACTAACCTCTCTCCTCTTAAGGTCGATTCCAGGAACAGGGTTCTCTGACTTAACCCTCACTTGTTCATAGGTGAAAGTGGATTGACTTGACAGAATACCATTTTCGTCTTCCTCTATTGCTACCTTTGGTTCTCCGTCGTCTTCTTCTGGAGCTGGCTCTTCAGCAGCTGCAGGTTCTTCAGCAGGTTCTTCGGGCTTCTCTGCATGTTCAAATAGTCATATGCATGAGAATCATATTAAGAACACCCTGAAAAATATTCTGTAGTGTTCGATCTGAAAACCAAAAGCTTGTAAATTTAGCACAACCCGCATATAGTTTTAGTTATGAGCTTATGATAGTGCATGCAATGTAATCATATGTTTGAATACCAGGCGAGGCGACAGGAGAGGGTTCATCGATTTTGGGATCAGCAATAACTCCGGATAAAGCAGCAACTGCAGCTCTCCTCTGCGAAGCACCACTTGATCCTCTTGGTTCACCAGCACCCTTACCGCCACCAGCTGGGTTAAAAGCTGAGTTCAAAGCTGCCATGGCTGAAGCTCTTTGAGTATTTCCACCACCCTGGCTCCCTTGGCCCTGAATTAACACCAAAAGTTAGTGAATTTGGTCGCATAAAGTTAGTTTTATTAGGGTCATTTACCTCAGCAGAGCCTGCCCCAAACAGTAGTGTAAGCTTCTTTTGGAATGCGTTTCCATGAATCTAGTTTCAGTGAAAAAAACATAAATCAAAAGCTACATAGCAGATAGAAATGGGTTGATGAATAGTCATATGTAACACGAGCACATACTTGTGTTTTTGCAGGTTCCCATTGGAAATATGTTGTAAAGAAGCTAGGTTCATTTCCCTCTGTAACTTTGTATAATGGCACATGTGGGGATAATCCATCCATATTTCCAGCCCATTCTACGTATTTCTGAAATCAAGTTCATAGAATATAAGATAAAACAGTTACTAATGATTATTGAAAAAAATGGAATATAGGGGGTGTTTCGATGTGCTTTTGCTGTTTGAAGTTGAAAAATCAGATATTCAGTTAACTGTTTAAGTGTTTGATAAATTCAGATTATTTAAGAAAATCATTAATAAGATACCTGCTTTTGAAAAAGGAAATACGCATTGTGAATAGAAGTAAAAGTCTCTCGAATACGGAGTATTTAGGCAATATTAGTTTTCCAAACTGATTATTTGACCCACAAGTAACAGATAATTAGAAGCAGTCTGTTTATGCAAACGTTAAAAGCAGATAATTGCGGCTTCACATTGAAATAGATGCCTTTTTTAAAAAGAAAAACCAAACACCCGACTAATGATCATAAACAAGTACCTGGCCAAGGTCGAGAGCACTTCTCTTCTCCGTTGAGTCAACTGCTTGACCGATCCAAACAAAAACTTCAGCATGTGTATCTAAAATCAAGATATCCTCCGGCAACAAGTCATCTTGATCGAAGTTGTAAACTTCTTCAATCTTTATTTATATATATAAAAGAAGAATTTAGATTTAGGCATTCGTCATTTAAATAAATAAGCGAACCAAGCAAATATGACATATAAACTCCAACCTACCTCAAATTTTCCTGGTAATCCACAAAGCAGCAGAAATGGTAACGAAAAATTGGTTAGAGAGGTTAAATCCACAAACAAAAGTAAATTCAAAAAAACTATCTTTATGTAAACCTTGAACGAGTGAGAATGCAAACAAATGAGGATCTCTAATAGTCTCAAGTGATACTTTGTTGCTGGTGTAACTTTCTTTCCCTCCAAGGCCAAGCCAGAAGGTCGCGCTTTCTGTTCCTTCTTTTTGATACTTTGCTGTCACCCCGGGCTGAAATATACATATTATCATGACACAAATATATCCATAAAGTATTTAATAAAAGACTTAGAGTACTCAAAATATACCTTCACAAATTCAGCAATTTTGGCAGCCCATTGCTGTTGCTCGTAAGTACTCTGGGTTCCTTGCCAGATGTATAGATGGGAACCGGCATATATAACGAAGCATTCATTTGAATTCAAGGATGTTGCCACCTAAAATACATCATTTTATTATTTTTAGATGTGAGCATGACGTGTAAGTTATATGTGATCAAATGTGTCATCTAGTGCCTATGCGTTGTTTAGATAATCAGCAGTTTAATTGTCTGCATAAGATGATTTTAGACAACAGATACGTACAGGATCAACTTGATAAGCTTTATTATTGTGCACTGCAGTTCCCAGTATTCGAATAGCTGAATTACTATCTGGACTGTAGGTTTCATCATCTATTCCTTTATCTGCAATGCTGCTTTTATAGCTGGAGCTTAATCCACCCTAGTACAAAAATATTAAAATTTATATCAATACTTAATATTCTATGATAGAAAATACGGGGTTGATTCAAAATCATATAAATTACAAAATAATTGATATATACCTTAAAAAGAACCATAGGCTGAAAAAGAGCAACAAACTGTGGTGGTTCTTTGTCTTGATAGATACGGCCCTGAAGGAAAGGATACCATTTGTTAGCATTGTTTTCTATTCCTAGTGCAACAAAAATGATTATCCTACGTTTTGGTGACAATATACCCATTTACTTATGAATGGGTCGATTTGGCTGTTTTATCGCAAAGAGGTCAAATTGAAATATAGCTAAAAGGTAAAGCATCAAAGTAGTTAATAAGTCGATGAAAGCATATTATTAATGCGTACGACCTCCTAAATCATAATTCCTTTTTACTCGATAATTTAGATAATAACCTTTTTTAATCATAGTTAAGTACCCCAACTTGGTCTATCCATTTGATCTGTGCTAAAACTGGCCAATTTCAATCCCACCCTGTTTGACCCGTCACCAAACCTGCGGACATACCCGCTTTGCTACCCCTAATAGTATGGTACCTGAACAGGTCTCCCCTTATGTGAGTTAAACATTGATGTAGTCAGCTTAGCAGCTGTATTTTGGTCCTCCTGTAATAGAAATGAATTAAAAATGCAATCACTAAATTCTTTCTGTTTATATATGCATTTTTTCTTTTAGATTTACCTCAGTGCTATCCTTTCCAATCCAATAGCAAAGATAAAAATCGTCCTTTTTCTCTCTAGAATGGTAACTGTAAAGAACAATGTAGCAATCTCCACTGTAGAATTTACCAACGTCCTCACTGGCTACTGGAGTTTTCGCACCACCATCAATAGACCATACCTAAACGCAAAAATAAGTTATAAATATGAATAATAAAAACAATGGAACAAATGAGTACAGAAAGAAGGTTGTGATCAAAACCTCAAGTTTTCCGTTCGCTTCAAGCAAAGGAGGAACAATTTCCTCAGCTACAGGAACATTCTTTTCTTTCCCTTTTGGTCCACCAACTTGTTGTTGCTTCAGTAGAGCTACAACGCAAAAGTAGCATAAGAAAGTAAAAGCAGATCATTATTTTAGTACAGGTCCAGTTCTACCTATTTGACCCGCTCGATATGAAACACAACTCAAATTGACCATTCATATTACCTGATACTTTTCCTCTATTCTCGGCGACTTTTCCTCTATTCTCAGCAGAAGGTGCAATTGATGATGATGGCCAGGAGTCAAAGTTAGACTTGAATGAATGTGACTCATAACCTTGAATTACTCGTGTTATACGGGTGGATTTTGGCCGATTATTGCTGGTGATAAACTCCTGTAAATGGTTAATGATAACTATCAGCAACTGATAAATTAGAGTGAGAATTCAAAAACCAAACTTACCTCTGCAGCCTGTGAGGCAGCTTTTCTCTCGTTCAATTGTGTTGCTCGACCAACCCAAACAAACACCTCTAAACCACAGTCCATTAGAAAGCATTTGTCAGTTTCAAATGTTGATTTTGAAAATTCTTCAATTTGATCTGCAACCTGCCCTCCAGCAATGCTGCAAAAAAGAACACGAAATATATTATCATGCAGCAAAGGGGAAATTTTCTACCTAAATTTCGTGGATGAAACGAAAAAAATGGCCATCACGTGTTGTACACCCAGAAAATATTTAATAAATTCGCAGTTCAATTTTTTTTTTAATAGATTCACCCAGGACAAGAAAACAGCTTGATTATACAATTGAACATTTTGAACTCAAATACGAGTAACTTTTTGGACAAACAAGTACCATATTGGGAATTTTCTCTATGATGGTGGGGCAAAGGGAAGAAATCCGCAAAGCAGTATAAGGACAATAGCAACAGAACAGAATATTGTTATTGTATGCCAACTATAAAGTTTCATACTTTATACCTATATAGTTTAGCAGAAGTCTTATCGGGAATTATATCATCATCGGTCAAGACCTTTTTGCCAATAGGAGCAAACCCACCAAAGATTACCCAAAATTCACCCGAATCACCTTCGGCTTGTAGTTTTCCATCATCTAGACAGTGTTAAAACATAAGAATCAGATCAAAGAAATAACTTAATGAGAACCTTAAAACTAGGCATCTATCAGTATCAAATGTCGTACCAACGATTGCAACATTGCACGTTCCCTCATGATAGGTGTCCTTCAAGTACTGAATGACCTCCAACGCTTTAGCTCTTTCTTGAATATTTGAATTTGCACCATTAAATTGAAAGATCTTATCTTTAGTGTCCAAGATAAACACGTCATCATGGTTCAGCAGGGATCGAGAGAACGGAATCTGATGACCAAATCACACAAATTTTGTATATAAAACATAAGATAGATCAAGAAATGTATTTGAATATATTAGGATGTATGTGGAGGTCCAAACCGGCTTAACATGGACAACGCGTTTTCCTTTGCATGTAAACAATTTTATTTCAAACTCTTCTTCTTCTGGTGTCTTGAATCCAGTAGCATGACCACCCTCAAGTGGTATGATACATGGTTTAAAGTATGACAAGAATTTGTCAGTTTCATGATTTTGTAGTTCTCGGTGCTGCACCGCACGCCCACCAAGAATCGTATCAAGTTCCACTGCTTTTATTGCTGATGTTCCAGCTTCATCCTAATTTTAACCAAGAATTTCCACTAAGTTAGCGATAATATCTATACTTTGTCTAGAGTCGGCAAGATATTAGGTAACGGGTCAAAACAGATTCGGGTTGAACCGATTCATTATTTGTATGCATTGAAATGGGGTAGCCAAATTGGGTTAGCGAAGACAGCAAACAACATGATTATTATTACAATGATAACCAAACGGGAATTGATTGACACACTTTCATTTCTTATTTGCACACTCAACTGTACAACCTGATAAAGAAGCATATAACAAATGTACAACTACTTAACTAAAAACAGTTTAGGTGGTTTTATGCATCAGAAATCCATTGTCCTCAAACATCTACTACAAGTTAATCTATAACTTTCAGAGAAGGATAAATAGTGCAGAATAGAACTCATTGATATGTAAAAGTTCATAGAAATACATTTAATTATTACAGTACCTTGCTAGTATCTTTTCCCTGCCAAAAGTGTATGTTATACGAGTAAATACCAGAACCTCCCCTACCATAAGTCTGCAAATACATGATCCGTTAATAAAACTTATAGCATTGGGACGAAATTACACAACGTAAAATATAGTTAAAGATCAAACGAACCTGCAAGACTATGTATGAATCACCACTGTAGAATTTACCATAATCAGATTTTGGCACTGGTACGGGTTGAAACTTTTCAATTCTCCATATTTCAAGCCCTCTATAAATTGTTAAGCGAAAATTTATCCAAAAAAAATGCAAATGGACCATACATGCAAGTAGACAATTATATAAACAATGTGATCCATAACTAAACAAATGTGTTTTAAGGAATGCACTAATGAATAACAGCATTTTATTTTTTACACAAAAAAAAAAAAGCCTTTTTACATTTTTGGTATAGAAAAACCTTTTTACTTTATCAAGTTATGCCCGTGCATTTCCGGGAGACCATGTAGGTCTGTCCCTAGATGACACTTACTAATTAGTAGTTTTAAAAAATAGGAATTCGAGTAAGGAT
The DNA here is from genome assembly GCA_026074375.1 of Tanacetum coccineum. Classification (NCBI taxonomy): domain Eukaryota; kingdom Viridiplantae; phylum Streptophyta; class Magnoliopsida; order Asterales; family Asteraceae; genus Tanacetum; species Tanacetum coccineum. The sequence continues at coordinate 17,831 of BQNB010110182.1, forward strand.
ACGGTCTCGAACCAACTCCCTGGAATGCAGGTTCAATAGCTTTTGCAGTAGCCATGATGTTGAATATTGGCTTGTAATTTCTTTATACTATGATATATAGGAGACTATCATCCAAAATCTTCCACTTTTGCTATATTTATTTCTAAGAAACTGCAAATTTAAAGAAAGCAAATATATTTTAGAAACAACATCATTAAATACACGAGAAACCAATTAAGTTCAACTTAAATTTTCAGTTTTTCTTCTCAGCCATGTTCGTTAAATACCAGGGTGTTTGGATGTGCGTTTTCAATGGAATTATTGCAGCTAAAAAGTGAAAAGTAAGGTGAAACATTGTTTAACCAAGAAACAGGGAGATAAATAGGTAATCTAGCGCATATGTCATTAATCAGAATGTACAAAGATAATATAGTATATATGTCATTACTTCTTCGGCTACACTCGATATTGATTTTATGACTTCAATATTTTAAACCTGTGATGATCAAACATCACATACTCCACATGTTTGAGCATTTGGCGAATTCCAATTGTTAAAAATGACTGTGTAATCAGATCACAGTCGATAATCAATCACATTCATAACGCATAGTGCGAGACCCCTTAATCATGCACGCAAACACTAGTTAAAATATGTAACATGAATTTTAACTAGATTCTCAATGCAGATTATAATCTTACACATCAAAATCCATATAAGATCAAAACATGGTACAAATAAAAAGCAACATACCTATTAAATATAATTGGTGGTTCCAAAAACCAAAATAATATGAAAATGAAATGTATAATAAAATGGTTAAAGGGAATTATGGGGTGGAAAGAAATGAAGGGATTTAGTTTTATGTTGAGAAAAATGTTGAAATAAGAATGGTCATGCTCTTTTTTCGTTTTTTATTTCCCTCTCTTTTTGCCTTCCATTAATTTCTTGTGCATCTGACATTTTGTTCACTGATTATTGTTTCATTTTATTTCCATGCACCGATGTTCGCGGGAAAGATTAACGAATAGGTCTTCATGCAAACATGCTTTAAAAAAAAAAAAAAAAAAATTTAACTATGATTTTTTGATCATTATAAGAGTTAGGCAATAAAATAGCAACGTGACTTTTACAAAGTATCGTTTCCGTACGTAAATTACGAAAAATATTATTAAATGTTACAAATTTTAATAAAGTGTTATATGCATATTTTCATTTGTTATCATGTTGAAAATAATGACACTTGTTAGCTTCTTTTACTATGACGATACGTAAATATGTTCATATTAAAACCCTCAGTGTCGTTTATTAGAGTGGACGATCGTCCAGGACCCAAGAGCCCCATAACTTTGCCCCTTACATAATTGTATGCGTATGCATGTATATTTTTTGTTTAAAACAAAGTCATTAGGTGAAAGTATATCCTACAATCGCCTATTTATATGTTTAAATGATAATAAAATTATGTGTCATGACATTTCTTTAACAAAATTAACGCACACAAAAACTTGATTAGAAAAAGTAAGCAAAAGTTATTATTAGAGTATTCACTATGATGGTTTTTAAATATATTGATAATGATAATATAATGGAGATTATACTTTTGCAAACCATAATGGAAACCTATTTTATGCTTATTTGGCATGAAAAAATCTAGTATCTTAAATCTCTTCGCAATTTAATGCATTTGAGATATATGTGTATTATAAAGATTAAGTTAGTCGGCCCAAGCCTGGTCTGTGGGCTTTGGGTCCATAAAGGTTTTAGGGTTTCTAGTATGTGCGATGTTTCCTATAAATACATATATCAATAATATAATACCTCTCACGGGGTTTTCATTGTTCTAACATGGTATCGAACTAGGTATGATTCTCAAATCTAATCGGCCGTAATGAGCCGCCATCTTTAACCACCTAACACCGTCAAATCTTTTTTTTCTTTTCTTTTAAACTCTATGTTCTACCGTTAAAATTATCTTTTTTTTCTTTCCACATCAATTCTCTTGTGCTTCACCACAAAATCCATACTCCCTGGTTAAAAAAAGGCATGTCGCTACTATCTATTGCTTGTAAAAAAATCACATTTTTTCCTATTTGTTTTATTCTGCAAATCAAATCACATTCCTTATCTTTGTATCTTTCTTCTCTCTGTCTTGTTTACATCTTTGAAAATCATACCTCACAATCTTTCTCAATCCCTTTCTTTTTTACTCTTTCACGATAGAGCGGGTTATATCATAAAACCTAGTCGGCCGCTAAGAGCCGCTGCTCCGAACCCTAAAACCCTAACGGACCCTAAGCCCACAGACCGGGCTTGGGCCGACTAACTTAATCTATCTAATAATGTGATGTTCTTAAAGCTTTAAAGAGTTTATGTGTAGTGAAAATAAGTTTATATAATCAAAAGGTTTAAAAATTAATGACTTTAATATATTATAAACCTTTATAGAAGTCTAACTTTTTAGGTAAGCATTGTGCTTTTAAAAATAATTTAACAAAATATCTGCTTTTATATATATTTATAAAAATGATGTTTTTACTATTATACGCTTACACCTTATCAAATGTTACCACATATATGGAGACAACTCTCATATTAAGAACAACAATCATCAAATTGCTCTTATGAATTAGATGGAAGTTAAATTTGCAACACAGTTTAACATACCACCAAATGTTGTTTGCTTAATTTCTTTTAGACATTAATTTAAAAATGCTAGTTTCCTTTCTGATGTTAGAATTTCAATTGCTCAAAACTTCAAACATCTATTTGTGAGAACAACATTTCACTAAATGCTTGTCATGAAGCAAGTAAAGCAATAACTAAAATTAAAACTCAAGTTATTGGAGAGTTCAAACCAAACTTTAGTTCGTTAGACCTCACCAAACTGGCGTTAGTGAAGCTCGAAGTCTATCTAAGAGACTGAAAATCAGTTTCATAGTTCCATGTGTGTCGTGTAAGTGATCATATTTTATGTGTACTCTTGATAACATCAAATATTCTATACCTTTTTGTATCAAAATCCTTTACAAAATGTTCATAATTGTTTGATTTGTGGTTAAATAGTGTACTTAATCACTCTATGTTTCATCTACAGGAAATTATGAGCATTGGAACGGAATGACACGGGAATTGGATCGATGAATGCACAAAGTACGGACTCCAGAAGAAAACTACGGCGTAGTTGCCCCGTTTTAACTACGCCGTAGCTCAAAGATGGTCCAAGACATAGAAGGAACTACGACGTAACCCATCTCTTTACCTACGCCGTAGTTATCACGAGTCATCAAAGATATACGTGCTTAGGCATAACTACGACGTAGTTCAACCCCTTAACTAAGGCGTAGTTAATATTAGCTATTAAAGGAAAAGCTGAGTCAAGAAACTACCGCGTAGTTCCACACTTACAACTATGTCGTAGTTGGTTCGAAAAATATAAATAGAGGCCCATATCCTGCACATTCGTATCACTCACTAAAGGGAGTTCTCAAAGATCATCTAGGGCTTCTATAGGGGAAAGAATTCGGCCACATTCATCTATCTAAGGGAGAAATCACTCTTTATTCATTCTTTGTATTAAACATTCATCACTTAGTTTGTAAGATCATAATGTTTATTCAATCCAATAATTTCTTTATTATTTCTTATGTTATTTGTAGTATGAGTGGCTAAGCACCTTAAGTGTTAGCCTTATTATGAAATTGTTATAGTTTTGATGATTGTTTCCTATTGAAATATCGTTTTTATGGATATACTTATTGCATGTTGCATGATCCTCGAGTTTTGGTAGTGTTGAGGGTAGTGTAGATCCTGTTAGGCTTTATATTAGGCTTACTTGTTGAATTAAGGGTTAACAGGGTACTAGGGCTAGGTTGACAACTGTCCTTAGTGTAGGGATTGCCCAAACCTCCACCTACAGTAAATTAGACACTTATAAAGTTCAAGAAACTCTTCTAGAAGGGTTTATAGCCGAGAAGTGGGATTATCGGCATTAGACATGTCTTTAGGATAGTTGGGGGTTAATCACTATATCCTTGATACCCAACTTCCGTGATCTATGGGAAATTGAGATCGTAGGATATATATGATAGGTTTCAATGTCAATTCGGGCTTGTTGATATTAGAACTACCATAATAAATGGTAACATAGACATTGCACTAGGAAACACCATTTCAACTGTAACAAACGAGTAACTAGGCTAGCACGTTTCTCTCCTTGACTAATCTTCGTATTTTAAATTCACAATTTATTTACTTTAATACTTTCAATTCAAATTCAAACCATTTTAAACTGTGATAAATTCAAATTAAAACCAAAACACTTAGCTCTTGAGTCGACCTAGGATTTACCAATCTTACACTATACACGATCGGGTTCTCTGCCCGTTAGTGTGTTGTAGACCATAGTGAATTTATTTTTATAAATTTAAAACTTGAAAAGTAATTTTAATAATTATATGCATCAAGTTTTTGACGCCGCTGTCGGAGAGCTAAAATTAGTTTACAATTTAAATTCATGTATTTGTTTGCTTAGTTTTGAGAACTAAAATTCGTTTGTTCTTAATTTCAGGAAGCAAGATGGGTGAGGTTAACATTAACACACTCACAATGGAGCAGTACTTGGCATTGACTCGTAGAAACCAGGCACCGGGCGTGTTAAACCAGAAATTGGAGGCAATGTCAACTTTGAGATCAAGATTCAATTCATGAGGGAATTGAGAGAAGACACCTTGTAAGGAAACCAAAATGACGATGCTTGATATGTGTAAAATACACATATCTGTTTATACCAAA
>BQNB010110183.1:0-22604 GCA_026074375.1 Tanacetum coccineum
ATCTTAGCTCGTTTTCTTCGCCCGACCCGAATCAGGTCTAATTTTTGCTTTTTTGTTGTAAATTGTAATCATTAAATAGATGGTTTAGAATGACCTTCAAAAAAAAGAAAAAAAAAGAAACAAGCCACTACCAAGGTGGCTTCTGTCTCAACATGTTGTGTGAGAAGCTCCTCAACCAAATAATAGCAGGTTCAAGTCAACATGTGAGATAGTTTATGGTATAAATCTTGTGAGATAGTTAAAATTGCCGTTTAAAAAAAAGCTAGTTTGGTAATTGTAGTTATTTATGTGGTAATTAAGGTTTTCTAAATGGGCTAGTTTGGTAATTATAGTTATTTATGTGGTAATTAAGGTTTCTTAAAATGGGTAGTTTGTTAATTGTAGTTATTTATGTGTCAGTTAAGTTTTTTTTCAAATGGGCTACTAAGCTAGATTGGTAATTATAGTGAAGAAAATTAAGTTTTGCTACAAGGGACAAAAAATAGCTAACTTCTAGAGTATAATCAGGTCATTTTTGTGCATTTTGTTTGTTGGATATGAGAAAATTTTCGAGTTTCTGTGTTTTAGTGTAATTGGTTTCGAGAAGGTTTGATTTGGTAATTACTCCGTAAAATTTGTTATGCCGTATTTAAGGTTAGTTTGATAATTATAGTGTAGAATTTTGTTTTTTGGGAAACGGACGAACAAAAAGTTTTACTCATTTACTGTAATTACTAGGATATAAGAGCAGAAGAAGTTAATTACCAAAACAGACTTTATTTAAAACTTCAAATACCGCCCGGATTTGATTACATTTAAATTAGAGAGGGCCATTTTGCAAAGTATGTTGTTGTTTTGTGATATTTGCTCTTGTTTACTCCGTGGTGTTTTTTGTGTATTAATATGTTATTGATGGTTAATTGGTATTTAAAGGTGCAAAAAGTGTCGGATGTGCGTCAAAGTTCGAACCCTACTCGTTCCTCAAAGAGGACTAGAGCTGCTGAGATTCATAATTTGTCAGAGAAGGTATGTCTTTTGTTTTCAGTACAGTCGAGTTTGAGACTACTTTGTTTAATGTATGTTGATGTTTGTTTCAAAATATTGTATTTAGAGGAGGAGAAGTAGGATTAATGAGAAGCTGAAAGCATTGCAGACGCTGGTTCCAAATTCTAATAAGGTATAAAGGTCTAAATTTAAACATATAGATATCAATATTTTAGCAACAAGTTAACGGCTCTGTTTGGTTTTTTAATAACTGAATTTGATATGTTCTTCTATATCGTAGACTGATAAGGCTTCAATGTTGGATGAGGCAATTGAATATCTGAAGCAGCTTCAACTGAAAGTGCAGGTATATGTTTTCATTGTGTTTCTATGTGTTTTGTATAGCTCAGATGTGGTTTGTCTTGAATGTGTAGCATGTTAATCTTTATTAGCTTTTGCAAACAAGAAAGTTTTGTGTGCTTAGTTTGCTGATATTTAAAGCATTAGCATAGCACTATAACTTATAACAAAGAACATGAGCCAAGATAACTACATAACTCATGTAAACATTCTTATGGATGGGAAGTGATATTGTCGTGGTTCATTGCATATAAATCTTAGTTTTTTAGATGCTGTCAAAGAGATATGTTATATATTTTTTTTAAACTATGAGCTTAGATCCGGAACATTGTATGTGTGCTTCCGTGTTGTCACCGGACTAAAGATTTTAGTATGATCCGTGTTGATGGAATTTGATGCAAATTTTTTAGTTCTAGATTGGCTGCTGCTGTATTGTTTGGAAAATTCCTAGGCATACTAGTAATTATCATATGCCAAAGAATTATTATTAGCAAATTGCTACTTTCCAACTTCCTTGACGATCAATCTTGGAACGCGTGCTACCGACTCAATTTGCCCAACAACTTGACAATAAAAAATAGGTGTGCAACACTGCTATGTATTTGTCTTCTGTATTCCAATTTTCGCTATAAAAAGTTTAAAAGGATGAACATTGCTAGATAGATTACCACTCACTGTCAACTTTATCAAACTCACCTATTATAGAATGAGCACAACTGCAATTTACTTACATCACTTTTTTGTGTTTGCTCGTTCAGACACTTGCTATGAGAAATGGGTTCGGATTACAACCTGTATTCTCCAAGAACAAGAAAGCAAAGGGGAATTATCTACGACTGAGTGGAAACAAATTTGTAAGTTCATGTGACGGGCTGCGTGATCATTCTTCATCATAACCAGGATTCCACAATCCGAAAGGGAATTTGGTATGCCAACAACACAAATTCGGCATGATGATGAAACCAAATCCTGTTTTGGTTCAGCAACTTTATCACAAATGAGAATCAATATGGAAAGTTTACCAATCACTCGTGCATTCAATGTAGGTATATTGGATGTTTTTAATTCATTGACTTTTGGAAACATACAAGTTTTGATCTTAAAAACATAACGAGTTAACACAAGGATTTCCTCCTATCAGTAGCACACAAACAGATCATCTCTCCAGGCACAGAGGCGGTCTCGTCATAGCCCTCCATGAAATGTTAGATTTAAGGAGTATATATGAGAAGACAGTTGGGCATTATTACTAGAATCAGTATTCTTATAGCTGTTAAGACAATTCTGACCTTGATTAGTATAATACATTAAGATTACGATGATGGCATGTGCAAACTTAATGCATTTAAGCTCCAACAACATAGCAAAGTTGAAGAATTGTTTGCGTTAATTCGACATATGACATCCCTTGTGGACGAAATCTTGATGAACTTTTTAGCTAACAACATGAAGTATGTGCTCCCTTGTGGATTTATTCTTGATGCACTTTTTGCCCCAAACAAAACTAGGCTAAAAAGTCCGAACCTGATATGAACAGTTTATGGCTCAACGCATTTTTCTTTTCTGACACTGTGATCTAGTCTTGCAAGGTGAAGCTCTGTAGAGACAGGACCAGTTTTTAGGAAGAAATTAAATAACAGTTCCAGACATGGATGGGCGTTGTTGGATTTATACTAAGTCTGATTTAAGATTGATTGTTTCATATAAAGAACTGGCCCTAACTGTCAATAACGGTCACGGTTTCTACAAGTACTAGTTTCAGAAGCAAAATAGATGTCAGTTCCACAAAGGGATATTGTATTATGATTAAGTGGGACGACGATTATTGGTACCCTTCAAGGCACGGGTTGATTAGTCAACTGCCGGCAAGACCCTTTTGAGTGAAGTCACATGCATCAAATTTTGTATTTATTCAAGTTTTCTTGTATGTTATACTTCATTAGACTTGTAGTAAAAACCACGAGCTGCAACAACTATATGGTTCAATACGAAGCTGCTTATTCTCTTAATCCTCTATCTAATGTAATCTTGTGTTCCATTTCTAAGATTTTACAACACGAAGCAAAGCGCTAATATTCTTGAATGAGCTTGTATGTATCGAATCTAGTTCGACACAGAATCACGGAGCCCGTGATGTAATCTATACAGGTTCCATCCTATGCCCTAGCATCTTAAACACAAAGTAAGCTTAGTCTTTTATGTCACAATGGACCAAGCCAAACGTGCAAAGAAACTAGTGAGAGCTCTCATAGGGAACGTATCCTTGTTATCTAACAAAACCCGAGCTAAAACCACAAATTATAGTTTGTGATTAATATTAAATAGGTATAACAAATTGAAAGGGAAAAAAATTCATCTCCTTTCTGAATCAAGGTGCTTTGATCGGGCGAGACTAAAATGGGTCAAAATGGGCGTTTGCTGCATTCTCAGACGGGTATTGGGGTAGACATAAACATGCATTTCAAGTCAGGCTTTTTGATGCCAGTCGAGTAAGTTTGACTATTTATGGGGGTGGGGAGTAGGTAGAACAGACAATGTATTTAGGACTGGTCATACATATTGGTGACGCCATGTAAGTTGTTCACCTGACCTGCCGGCCATGATCGGAACCCGGCTGATTTTGTCTGATTTTAAACCCATCATCTAGTCCAAGGCAAATATGGGATCATCACGTTCACCGCAGTCCACTCTTTCGCTCAATTTTTAATGTTAGTATCATGGATGAGGTTTGATCAGAAACATGATTTGGTTTTTCGCTAACAATGTTGACCTTATGAATATACTACAAAAGTCCTATTCAAGGATATGAGAAAACAAACACAAAGGCACATAAGCTCACAAAAGCAAGGCACTTGCTGCATTTTCAGTTTCCACCAAATCCTATTATTCTGTGCATTTTTTTTATTAAAATTTCATGCTATTTTGGCTGTGTTGTGATTGCTACGCCGAGGACATACATTATGGTTTTGCATTGATTATGGGCCAATTTACAGAGCTTCAGAGTTTTTTATGAGAGTGTAGAGTTCTTAACGAGTATGATTTTGTTCAATAGAGATTTTTTTCAGAGGTGCAATAGTGAAGATTACGTACGCGTTGCACTATCCAGTAGAACTGTACGCAGAAAACTATACTATTTCTAATATCATTACTTATTATGATTCGAGTCTTATATTAGCTTCTAGTTTTATATTTCCCGCTAATCGTTTATAGTCTTAATGTTCTATGCTATTCGTGGGAAAAATGCTCTACCAAGCTAGCTTGCATCTAATTTATTTAATTTATAACACAAACCTTAATTGAATAGCCAAAAAAAACAATATATACACCAGACCATGTATAATACAAGCAAAAAGACAACCCGCTTCGCGTTGTCGGCAAAAGGGCTAATTATATTTATTCGTATCTGAATATTTTTTTTTTTCTACGTTTCGGCGTAGGGATTTCTTTTTTTTTGGCGATGCGTTATTTGCTAAGGGGCTAATTTTTTAATATTTTCTTTTTTTTTATGATTCGGACTAAAGGAAAAAAAAATTGCGTTTGGGAACGCGGCGTACAATTGTTTTCCCACACGAATATTTTCTTTATTTAGGGAACGGTTTTGTAAATTTTTATTACGGGAATTTTTAGTGTAAGAAAATCGAAATAGTTAAAAGGTGAGGGTCCGTTTTGTATTTTTTTTAGCGTTTGGACCAGATTTTTAAGGCTATTTTGGTGGTTATTTTTGCTTATAATTTTTTTCACGGAAATTATCCATTTCAATATTTTTGTACGATTCGAGGAGTGGATTTTTTTTTGCGTTTGGACGGGGTAATTTTTTCCCGTTCGGGAAAATTTCTTTTTGGGACGTTCGATATCTTTTTTTTTTTAGCCTGATGAAAGTTTAAAAAAGTAGTGAACAATACAAACTTATGAGACGTGTTTTTTATTGTTAATTTTTGTTACAGGATTTTTTGTTTAAGAAAAATCCGTAAATAGATTAAAAAAGTTGAAGGGTATATTTTTCATTATATTATCGATTGCGTATATTTTTTTTTACTTGGACAGATCTAATTTTTATTTTATTTATTATTTGGGTCTCTAGATTTTGGTACCACATTTATGCGAGGTTTTTTTTTTTTTGTTATTTAGGCTATGGTTAGTTTGTTAGACTTTATTTTTTTTTATATAATTATTGTTAATATGTATTAGTATTAAAAAAAATTAATATTTGGAGCTTATGTGTTGGTCTCATACACAAAAGTTTTATCATAGTTTAAAGTGTTGTTTTTTTTTACTATAATGGAGGTTTTTTTTTAATATAATGGGTTGTAGCGTTTGTGACCATAGACTAATCGATTATTTAAGAAGTTTATATATAAGGTATCAAAAGAAAAGTTTCCAAGCGGCAGGAGTTATTAATTTTTTTCTGAAACAAATCGATAGTAACTTTGATAAAATATTTTTTTTTCCCTACAGAATAACTAATTGTGCATAGGATATCAAATATAACAAAAGAAAACAAAAACAAAATAATATTAAAAAATCAAGTCGAAAAGCAGTGCACCAATAATTGGGATGCCCATATTGATTTAACAAAAAGCAATTGTGGTTTTCCCACGTGTCAAAACGACAGTGGAATATGGTCAATCAAGTGTGTATATACCAGCAAAAAAAGAAACCATGCGCGTGAAAAATGGCGGCGAAAGAGGGCTAATTTTATTTTTTTTTCACCAAGAATAATTTTTTTTAACAAGTTTCGGGGAAGGATTTTTTTAATGGCGATGAGGGGCTTAGGTGTGAAGCAATTTACCTGTAATGCACTTCTAAATTTTTAATATTTTCTTATTTTGTATGATTCGTGGAAAAAAAATTTGCGTTGGGACGGGCTAATCTTTCCCGAAATATTATTCTTTTTTTTTGGGTACTCGTGTTTTGTAACATTTTTTACGAGGAAATTTTTGTGTACGAAAATGTAAATAGTAAAGGTAATGGTTCCGTTTGTATTTTTTTTTTAATTTGGGCCATCTTTTAAGGCTATTTTTTGGGCTATTAATTATTTTGGCTAGATTTTTTCCCGATAATTCCATTTTTTGTTTGACTAATCGGAAAATTTTTTTTGCGATGGGACTGGTTAAATTTTTTCCCCGAACAATATTTTCTTTTTTATGGACGGTTCGTATACACATTTTATGTTTGGAAGGACCGATGATTGTAAAAAAGTTGTGAACAATAAAAACTTGACGGTAGTGTTGTTTTTTTTGTTAATTTTTACGCGGGAGTTTTTTGAGTGTAAGAAAATCGTAGTTATTCTGAAATAAACCGTTGAGAAAAAAAAAAAAAAAAACCCTAATTTTACTAACCCGTTTTGTTAAATTTTTTTTTACTTTGGGAGAGGAAGAAGGGGGGGGGGGGGGGGGAATATTTTTTTTAAAGGATTTCATGGCTAGTCTTTGCGCTAATTTTTATTTTATTTTATTTTGGGCCAGATTTTGGTTCACATTTTATGCGAATTTTATGCTAGTTTGTTGACAAATGTATATATTAGTAATAATTTTTTTATATGGCTTATGTGTTGAGCCTCATGTTTAAAGTGTTGTTTTTTTTTGCTATATGGGTTTTTTTTTTAATAATCATGGCAGTCGTTTTTTTAATTATTTTATGAGTTTTCACAAAAGTTGGACAATCATAGTATTCATAATTTATGTCAAAATACAAAATGTTGTGTTAGTCATACTTAAGGTTATAAATAGCGTGAAGCGTGACGTGGCGGCATGGCTAAGCCTCACGTCTTTGCGAGCCTTAACGAGTCATGGCGTTTTTAAGGCGTAACTTAAAGCGGCACAAAATATGAAAATATTTATAAATTTATATATTTATATCATATTACAAATATATTGAGTTTATAAAAAGTGTCATACATAAGGAATAGTCAATAAACTATCTTTGCATGTAATCTTTTTCATTTCTATATAAAAATACGATTTTTATCGAAATTGAATTCAAAAAAGCCTCCATGCATCACGTTTTATCGCGTCTTATCATGTTTTTTCACTCCTTATCTCACGTCAAACCTTAAGCCCAAGCCTTGGTCTATTGCGTGACGTAGAGGTCACGCCTCGCGCCTTTGCGAGGCCTTTGCGGCGCCATGACGCGCCTTTTAGAACCATGGTAATACTACTATATACTATTTATAAATGGTTCAGTAAAATGTCTTTGAATCTACAAATTGTTGATCTATTTTACTCTTGTATCTTGCTAGTCTCTTTAGGAGATGGTTTCTATTCGGTGGGGTCTCGATTACCCTAAAGTCATTCCTAATCTGCTTTCATGGAATGAAACAACAAACTGTTAACCCATATCTTTTCCCAATCAATTAGTTGTATTGTAATTATCCTTAGCTGTACATTTATGAGATGAGCTGTAATCTTATAGGCTCAAGCCCATCTTGTAACTATTTATACGTATGATATGAGGTGCAGAAGTTGGTTTGACGGTCCCATAAGGAAAAATAGTTTCATCAAATGTAACATGACGAGATAGAATGATTTTATTTGTTGTTAAATCGAGGCAACGATAACCACGATGGTTTGAAGCATATCCCAAAAGTATGGCGGGTGTTGCACGTGGCTCAAGTTTGTGATTCGGGTAAAGGTGAGGATAACATAGGCACCCAAAAGTACGTAAGAGACTATAATCTGGGTTTATACCAAACAAACTGGTGTATAGGATTTCATTGTTTATAGCAGTTGATGGCAAAATATTGAGTAAGTGAACGGCCATATTAAGAGCCTCAACCTAAAATGTTGGTGGTAGATTGGTTTGAAATAGCAATGTTCGAATGAGGTTATTTATTGTGCGAACCATGCGTTCGGATTTTTCATTTTGTTGTGAGGTGTGTGGGCATGAAAAAACGAAATTGAATCCCGTTGTCAGCAAAAAGTTTATGTAGGTTGCGGTTGTCGAATTCGCTGCCATGATCACACTGAAATGACCGAATTTCACACTTAAATTAAGTGTGAACATATGAACGAAATAAGGTGAATTTAGACAAGACATTAGACTTATGAAGTAAAGGATAAACCCAAACAAATTGCGAGTAGTGATCCAAAAACAAGACATAGTATTTATAACCGGAAAGACTTGGGATGGGTGAAGTCCAGACATCCGAGTGAACGATATCAAAACATGAAGTAACCACAGTATTTGAACTAACAAATGGAAGCCTCACGTGTTTGCCAAGCTGACATGCATGGCAAAGAACGGGAGGTTTATCCTTATTACAAGAAATAAAATTATTAGAAACAAGACGTCGTAACACTTCACTTATTGGATGTCTAAGTCGTTGGTGCCACGTATGTTGACTAACAAGAAGAGATTGAGGAATTAGGGATGGAGTGGTGACCGGATAGAGATCCCCAGTGCTGTCACATCGGAGCAGAACCCGACGGGTCATGAAATCCTTAACAGAAAAACCAAACGTGTCAAATTCAACGGTACAGTTATTATCACGAACAAATTGACGAACATAAATTAATTTTTTGACAATGTGAGGAGTAATGAGAACGTTATTTAAGTGAAGAGTTTTAGTTGGTGTTGGAAAAATGCTATGGCCGGTATTGGTGACGGGAATAGAGTGTCCATCACCAACCGAAATAGACGGATACATGCATGTATTAAAAATATCACTTAAACTAGTAACCGAACTATTAAGATGAGAACTCGCACCTGTGTCCATATTCCATGCGCCAGTAGCGGGATCATGAAGTGTCCCGGTAGTAAAGGCAGTAGGAAGAGCAATCGTCTGTCCCGGAACAGCCACGGGTCCCATTGCACCTGGTGTAACAGTCGTGGGCCCAGATGTTGCTTGATGGGCCGGCATAGTATTTGGAGTAGCAACTGGTAAGTTAACAATCTGTTGTGGTTGAACCGGGCCATAATTTAGAGTTGGGCCAAAACCAGGTGGTGTTAGTGGAGTACATGGGCAGTGATACTAGGCCAAATAGGAATAAGTTGGGCCTTGGGTTGGGGACACATAATAAGCAGTAGGTGATGGTTGTGTTGGAGTACTATTATTATTCGAAGTTCCAACAGTAGAGATGTCCTGTTTCAAATTCAACCCCAAACGTCCTAACAATTTAACCAAGATCTCATCCATATTAGAGGCATTTATTTCAACACTGTTATTAGGAGTATTTATCACATTAGGGTCATGAACAAACCGACACCTTTCCCCAAACCGACACGTACCTTTAGCATAGTTAAAGCATGGTTTCCAAGGCTTAACATGAGGCATAGAAGAAGAGCAGCGAGAATTACCAGAATCGGCTACAAGAGCCATAGGATAGGAGGGATCCGCGGGTAAAGCAATATCCATGGTCTTCAAGCGCATCTCTTCGGTGATTAGCAAGGAACGAGCCGCTTTAAGATCAGGAAACTTGTCTTGATAGTGCATATAACCACACACTTGATTGTACTTGGACGGTAAACCTGCAAGATCATAATGAACCACATCCTCGTCGTTAACGGGAGAATCGAGGCTAGCAAGAATAGTCATAATGTAGTCTATCTTCCAAAAATACGCTTCCATACTTAAATCACCGAGTGTAATTGATCTTAACTCTGTTTTCAAGGCCGAGGTACGAGAGCGTTTATTGTCCTTCACAATGTCACTTATAAAGGACCAAGCCTCCTTAGCAGATTTTGGACGAGCAACAACTACCTATTTTTGAATAGCATCCGATAGGGTCGAAAAGATCCAAGAAAGGACAATCTTGTTGATCTTTTGTTCTTCCGATGTGAGGGGAGGAGGATTGCTAGTAGTGGTGCTATCAAGGTTTCCATGTATATAGGTAGAAACATCATAGCTTAAACAAAGTAGATCGAAGAAATACTCCAATGAACCGTAATTTCAATCTTCGAGATTAAGTTTTACGGGCACTCGTGTGAGAAGATGATGGTGTGTAACAAAGGCAAGCTTGTCCGAGAGTAGGGTACCAGAAGTTGCATCAGATTCAGTCATGATGGTGAAGGGATAAGACGAGTTCTTAGTAGGGTTGGGGTTTTGTTCCTGTTGAAAGCTTATATTGGACAAGTGAATATAAGGCTTAGGGATAAGGGTACTGTTGGTGTATATTATGACGTGGGTAGGGTTTTGTTGTAAACAGAAAGACCACCGAATCTGCTTGTGAACCCAAAGCACAAACAATAAAACAAATGGATTTTGTGGAAAACTAGAATGGGAGGTTGAATAGTTTACCGCTTTTTAAATTTAAATTTTATGTATGTTTGTAAAACTTAGATTCGACCTAGGCTAGGAAAGATCCTTTAAACACCAAAACCTTACCTTCATCAAAATTAGTTGTCCTCCGGTCATCAGCAACATCGATGATTCGGGAGGGATCCTTTATTTTAATTCGCCTTTTACTTGTTGGTTGCATTACGGTGGGTATGTGAATTCTTTGATAGTTTCATGCAGGATCACAAACCATCTTGTAGGAGTTTCTCTTGGGTTGTTTTATAATAATAAAGACGCTAAGGCACCAACACCTTGTTGCTAATATATGTGATGGTAAAGGTGGAAGATATAAAAAAGAAATGAATCAGGGTCCACAACAACAGGTTGGTGGGAGCTTGTTGTGAACTGTGAAGGGCATGGGGCTTCTTAACATCAACAAGTGAGGTTCAGAGAAATAAGGATATGATGGGCACACTAGTACATGATGGAGGTTACTATTTGACAGGCCAACAAAAAAAACTTTTTATTTTATTTTTATTATATCCTTTGAGAGATATTTTGATTATTCTCGTTCTAGGGATACTTTAAATTATCCGGTAATTTGTGGTTGTTGGTAAGAATACTTTGAATTATTCTCGTTATAGGGATACTTTGAAATATCCCGGTAATTTGTGTGGTGATTGGTGCCGAGGTCACAAATCGCCGACCTATTATTTTTTCTTTTTCGTTTTTACTCCAGTTTAAGTTTATGATTTTCGCCTCAGGACTGCAGGGGCTGAAGTAGTGTTAGCTGTCAATTAGTTTATCATTAGTCTTAGTTATATGATAAGTGTGACAACTGTAGATTTGTCAATCATGTATTTTGCATTGTCAATCTTAGTTAATGTAATAGTTGTCCTTATCTTGTGATGAGGTGTATCCCAATCTGGCAGGAGGAGGAGGTACAACACTATACTTATTGAATCCTACACCGGTTTTATCTTTAGCAGATTTTTGACTCTCTAAGAGATCATTTAAATCTTTTGAAGCATTACCAAATCCTGCTAATTTATGATCTATGCTTTCTTTTTCCTTCTTCAACTCCTCAAGTTCAGTTTTGAGAGATTCAATTTTATTATCTCTAATTTCTACATCTCTCTCCAGGACTCTAATTCTTTCATAGAATTTAGTTTCATTTACTTTAAATTCTACTAATCTAGCCTCAACTTGAGATAAACCTCTTTTGTAGGTATACAAGTCAGTCTCACAATTACTAAGTTCTTCATTTAACTTATTAATCGTAGTGTTGAGGTTTTTTGTGTTTTTCCTACATGATTTAGAACAATAGGAATCATCATATATTACCTCATTGTCTGAGCTTGAGCTAGACATGGCCATAAGAGCAAATTCTGTTGGAACTACATCGTCTTCCACAAGTGCATGGTTTTCATCTTCATTAGCCATGTAGCTCCAATCCCATCTATTGCCATCAATGGCCATCAATGCCTTAGGAGCAGGTTCTTCCACCTTAGGATCCTTCCTATAGCTTTCTCTCTTTCCTCTGTCTTGACTTCTTGGTGCTCTGCACTCTCTAGCAAAATGACCCATTTTGTGGCAATTGAAGCATTCCACCTTTAATTTGTCAAAACCAGCTACATCAGATCCTTGAATGGTAATCTTTTTACCAGTCTTCTTCCAAAACCTATCAGCCCTCATGCTCAGCAAAGCCAAGTTCTATTTGATGTCCATCTCTTCTATATCATCTTCATCAATCTGAGTGATGTCCTCATAATTGATTTGAGAACCACTTGATTGAGTAGCTATGTATGCACAAATAGTATCATAGCTTAGACTAGCAACTGCAACCTCAGTGCTAATAGTGGAAACTTGACTACTAGCATTTGGAACACTAGCAGTGGGAACTTCACCTTTTCCATTGCTAGTGTTTGATGAAGAAATGAAGGCCATGTTTTGAGAGTTTGTTCCTGCCTTCTTTTGGACTTCAGGTTTATAGACTTTGAGATGATTGTACAAATCATCCAGACTCATTGTGTCTAGATCATCTCTGTTTCTCCAAACAATGGTGTACATTAACCATTCTGGTGCAAGACTTGTCAAAAACTTTTGGTTTAGATCATCCTTTTCAATTGGAACATCCATGAACTCAAGATGACTCACAATAGCCTGCAACCTATTAAAGGTTTGCTCAAGTGTTTCTGACCCTTTAGCCTTGAAGTTTCCATATTGTTGCTTCAACTGATTCTTCTTTGTCTTTTTAGTGGCTTCATTTCCACCAAAAGTTTTCAAAATGGCTTCCCAGAGTTCTTTGACATTATCATATTTGCTGAATCTTAACTGATGTTCATCAGGGAGAGCCAACAACAAAGTAGTTCTTGCCTTGACATCATTTCTTCTTTTCTGCATGTCTTTAGTAGTTATAGCCACAGTCCTTCCTTTCTTCCTTGCAGAGGCTTCTCCTGCTACTGCTTTCCCTGGTTCTTCTGGTGGTACTTTCTAAGAGTCACCAAACTCTATGACTTCCCATAGAGCATAGTATTCATGTTGTAAGTACTGTTGGATTCTAAATTTCCATTGTTTAAACTTTCCAGTGTCAAGGATTGGGAGTTTTGTGGAGGTATTAGTTATGTGGTTATATGGATCCATTTATGTTTGTGGTTTAGTAATAAGGTAAGAGTGTTATGCTTCTTTGATCAAAGTTTTCATACCACTTGTTGTTCCCAAACTTGGATCTTATGCCTTAGGTTATAAGGTTATTGTTATCTTGGATAAACACAAGGTAACAATGAGAGAAACTTTGTTAATGAGTTTCACCAAAGGCTATGCGGAATCTAACCTTTAGTGATCAAGAAGATAACAATGAAATGAAATGAAAATAGTGAATAACCAAAAAGCTTTAATATTATTAAGAGAATAATACGAGTACTCTGACAGTACTAGGGTTTACAAAACCTTAAAGCTATGAGAGTAGTATGTGAAAGATGTGTATATATGATGAATGTGTATTTCTACTCTAACCTAAGGACTCCTTTTATAGCACAAGGAGCCCTGTACAAGATAAGACCTAAACCGTATCTCCTAAATAAAAGAGATATACACAAGATACATTCCAAATATAACAATAACGCGTATTTGACTCAGAGTAATCCTTATCTTCAATCAGCAGTGGAAAGTCTTCAAGCAGTGGAAACCTTGGCAGTGGTAGAGATACACTAACAGTGGGAAAAATCTCTAGCAGTGGGAACCATATAACTAGCAGTGGGAATGCCTTAGCATTTTATTCCCAACAATCCTCCCCTAAACTTGATACTTCATCTGTATGTCAAGTTTCCAGAATAAAATGATTATCTGGAGAGGATGCTTCAAACACCTTATTCCTTCTTGATCTGTTCTCTAATTAAGTTGATCATCTGAATTAAGTCATCATCAAACTCACTTACTTCACACTTATGATCAAGCATCTTCTGAAGTGTAGTCTTTGGAAGTGGATACTCAACATCATCAAGCATGTAGATAATCATACCTTCCATTATCAAGCAGTGTACTCTACATGATTTGTACAACCTCCAACTCTTAATAGGTGCTTCAAACTGCCATAAACCATCAGTAGCAACAGGTTCAAACATGACCTTTAAAGGCCAGAATAGACATTTTTCCAGGTCACTCTTTGGTAATTCTTCCTTAAACCTATCTTTGACCAGCTTCCATAGAGTCACCATGTCATCTCTGTCAAATTCCTTAAGCATAGCCTCAAAATAAGGATATGCCTTTGGTGCCTGACCAACTCTAAAAATCTGATAAACCTCCCTTAGCTTGTCTTTGAAGATTTTCCAGTCATATATTGGTGCTTTGACAACTGAAGGAGTAATATCCACTGAGGATTCTTGTCTTACTAACACTACCCATTGTTGAAGATTTATGATCTTATCATGATCATCACTGTCTTTTTCTTTAACATCTTTATTCCCTTCAGACTGTTGTTCTGAGCCTTCAACTGAGCCTTCTTCTTTGACACAGACACACCAGGAGTGTCTCGGACTCGAACACCAGTAGACTATCTTTTAGTAGCAGGTTTCTTGAAAGATGTAGCTTTCTTAGCAGGTTTAGGTTCTTCTTCCTCTATAGTGACAAGAGTTCTCTTCTTCAAAGGAGAAGCAGGTTTCTAAAGTTTCCTTTTCATCTTAGGTGATGTTGCACCAGTGGCATATGCAAGATAAGTCTTATAGGCATCGGAGTCCCGCATCTTCTGATTAGTCATCCTTTTAGGAAGTAGTGCTCCATATATTGGAAGTCATCAAATTGAGACAAATCTCATGGGCACCACAAAATATGCTTATCGAGCAGTATGCATAAACATTCTGTTCCTCATTCGAAATTGACTTGTCTTTGGTGATGAAATGATGATGATAATACTTTTGTGAATCTGGGATAGTACCTCTTTGTTTGCTTCTTGTGGTCTGATTCTCTATTTCCAATGTGAAGTCCTTCACCCAAATGTAGTTCAACAAAGTCCATTTCTTCTTGTGCGAACATTCCCATAGAATTTGAGGCCTTAAAAGTGTGAGCTTGTCAAGACCTTAAATTTTCCCAAATAAGCACTTATTGATGATTGCAGCAAAGGTTCTCCAAGGTTGGTACATGTGATTAACAACCACTTCATTGATAGATTTAATGTCTCCTTTTATGTCCAAGTTCTTTGATGAAGGAGACAATTTCTTAATCTGAGGGAAGTGCATTAAATTCTTAATTTGGAAGATTAGGACATATCTGGAAGATTTCTCTAAACACTTCCAAATCAATTATGTTCCTTTTCTTATCAATCTTTAATTGCTAAGTAGTTGAGTCTTTCTTGTTGATGGTGAACCAAAACTGTTGCATATATATCTCTAGAACGTCTGCAGTGATTAGGATGGCAGGATAGCAAGTAGTAAGAGCTAGAGCATCCAAAACAACTTGATATGTGGGTTCTTTCTGAGTCTTTGTTGGATCAATTCTCATATTGCACTTGCCGATCTCGACTCGTTTCTCAAGAGGTACTAAAGCGTTGTCAAGAGCAACTTGTTTAGCGGCAGTAGTAGTCATGGTTCTGCTAAGATTTG
The DNA here is from genome assembly GCA_026074375.1 of Tanacetum coccineum. Taxonomy (NCBI): domain Eukaryota; kingdom Viridiplantae; phylum Streptophyta; class Magnoliopsida; order Asterales; family Asteraceae; genus Tanacetum; species Tanacetum coccineum. The sequence goes on from BQNB010110183.1 coordinate 15,634, forward strand.
CCAAATATAGTTTATACACAAACAAACAGATATGTATTTTACTGAGTAACAATTTGGTTAATGTTGATTAATTTTAGATGCATGTTGTGAAATCTAACTAGGGATCAGGTACAGTTTATTAGGCTTTGAATTATAGCAAAGGTAGAATTAACAACAATTAGTGACTCAATATGGATTGATAGTCAACTAAGCAGCTAGATTGATTACTAAGAAAAAATTACCCTAAATAAATCAATTAGTGAAAAAAAATTAAGGTATAATTCGACTAGTGTAACCAGTATGTATAATTCGCACAGTGTATAATTTGCCTACTTCAATTACATAATTCGCCGAGTTAAAATAGTGTATAGTTCGCCTAATTCACATGCATAATTCGCCTAATACAAAATGTATATAGTTCGCCTAATGCAATTGCATAATTCGCCTAGTACAAGTTCTGTATAATTTGCCCAGTATCACACACTTGTATAATTCGCCTAGCTTACTTCGCCTAGCACAAATTTAATGAACATACAAACTTAATTTTCAAGCATCAAAATCAGTTTATACATGACCCTTAGCAACCATAATCATCATTTACACCAATTTTGATATGAATTAACCACATAAATATCAAAATATGCAAATTTCGACTCACATGAACATGAAAATCCAAGATTATCAAGTTTTGGTATTAAACCTTGTTTTAGCATACTCTAACACTCACAAATGAACACTACAACACAACTAAACACAAACCCAAAAACCTTTTAGTGCTCTTCCCACTTTTTTACAATTTTCGTTCCAACGAATCAATACAAACACATTCAAATGATAACCTTATGTAAAACTGTGTTAGCCTAGTGTTGTCTACACCTAAAGCATTAAAACCCCTCAATCAATTTCAGTGTAACACTTTTGATTTTGAAGAACCCTAGACCAATTTCTTGAGTTTGAGCAAAATTTAGAGATATAGTCTAATTCCTTTTGATTATGAGTTGTTTAGGATGTAAGAAACACATATGTAGTTTACCTTAAGGATTGAAAATCATGTTTTCTTTGTGTTCTTGAGGGTGACGATTTTAAAGAGAAAGGAAGAGTGGGTGTGTTTGTTTCGTGTGTTATAAAAAACGAGTGGGGTGTTTGTTTATTTAAAATCTTTATCATTTTAACACAAATGCCCCCTCTACTTATATATCCTTTTCATTTTTGCATTACAACATTCTAGGCATTTCAATAGTTTCACTTTGGCACTTATTAGTCCCAATTGTTTTATAAAACTGTAAACTACGCCTTAAAGATTTGCAATCAAAGAGTCATCTAAAAGGCATAAACACATAACATATAAAGCCTAAATTAAGTTAAATTAAATTAACTCCCCTTTAAGTATTAATCCGTTATTGTTTAAAACCATTTTCCTTTTATCACTTGATGAATTTTGAAGAAGATAATTTGACAATTTCTCCCCCACAAATAATGACCCGTTTTCTATTGAGAGAGTTGTAGTCGTTGTTTGATGGTTTGAATTGTCTTAGAAAATGATTTTCTAATGAAATCGAAAGATGATTATGTTTTATTTGAAGATCAAGACCAAAAAAAATAAGATTTCTCTTATCTTGACAAAGAAATGCACTGACACGTACATTAATTTGTATTAAGGAATCACGGGTTGTGTTGTAACGTTAACACAAGCCTTTGTATGAATATGAAGTAATTCATACCCGAGAAAAATTAATTTCCCATTGAGAGGTCAAGTTTTCTTTTTGTTGAAATACTTGCCTTTAAGATGATAACCGGGTTGCTATCTAAAATAATAGCAAGTCATTGACATGTTTCGAAAGTCTTTAGAACTTCTCCTCGAACTTCATTTACAGCCTCATATCATTATTAAATGACATTTTTAAGGCCTTAAATGTTATCGATTTTCAAAACACAGTGAGAGATACATATTTTTATATTTTTCTAATTTTTTTATTTTTTAATTTTGTTTTATGGTTTTATATTTTTATATTTTCTTTCCTATTTAAATTTATATAAAGTGAAAAATCTTTTTAGGTTTTTATATATTTCTTTTTTACATATTTACATAGGATATACCATGATAGTTACCACATTGCTCGTCCTCTTCCTTGCCATTCTGCCTAGATGTTTTTGCGTTTCCTGCGACATGGCTTCTCTACCTAGCTTTTTGATCAAGAACCTGAATCTTTCTCGTGGCAAAGGTTTTGTGAAGATGTCTGACAGTTGATATTCAGTCCGAACAAAGTATAGTTTCACTATTCCATTCTCCACTTGCTTCTTTATAAAATGGTAGTGTACATCGATGTGCTTGACTCTCGAGTGTTAAACATTGTTCAACATCGAGCAATAGCACTTTTGTTGTCGTAGTACATAGGAATTTATTGAATTGATAACCCATAATATGTAGTTGTCGATCGCATCCAAAGGATTTGAGCAATACACTAGATAGAGCAATATATTCAGCCTCTGTACTCGAGATCGCAGTGCTCTTTTGTATCTTGGAAGACCAGCTAACAAGTTTATCACCTAAGAATTAAGCACTTCATGTATGGACTACTCGTCTAGTGTCCTGACTACCCGTGTTGTTCTGCATCGAATAATGTGTTAGTGACTTACCGTACCTTGAGTACCAATGAGACCATGTGAATGGTTCCCTTTAGGTATCGAAAGATCCGTTTAACCGCTTGTAGGTGCTTTTCGGTAGGCTTTACCTGATACTGAGCACATAAGCAGACTGCATAAATAAGGTCAGGTCTACTGGATGTCAGATACATGAGGGAACCAATTATGACATGATAATATGTAGCATCAACTGGTGTCCCCTGTAGATCTTCATCCAGTTTATTCTTTTCAACCATAGGTTTGTCTACATAATCACTAGTTAACAAACCATATTTTTTAATAATTTCAGAAGCATATTTTGATTGGTTTATGAAGATGCCTCTGGGGCTTTGAGAAATTTGTAATCCTAGTGGTCATCAGATTAGCAAACTCTTTACACATAGCAATATTGGTTGATGCAAATATTATATCGTCGACATAAACTTGTACTAGTAATAAGTCGTTTCATGCTTTCCTTGTGAAGAGTGTTGGATCGAGTGCACCTTTGGAGAAATGATGTGAGATGAGGAAGCTTAACAGCATGTCATACCATGCACGTGGTGCTTGTTTGAGACAATAATATAACACCCCCATTTTTGACATATAGCAGCGGAAGCAAATCAGGGGTATTATTTCATAGTACAACAATCATAATCATAGAAAATGACTCGAAAGAGATGTTTTTAAAAGATAAGTTATTATTCATTATTTTAACAAAGTTTTTACAAACAGAGGTCCCAAATTCCCTGCTAACATGAAAAATACACTAAAGTTTGAATGATAACAGTTTAGCCATCTTCAGTCCTGCCACTCCGTTTTTTTTTTTGTTGGGGGGGCCATAAGATGTTCCAGTTACATGAGATATTATGCTAAAAAGTCAACACAAAGGTTGAGTGAAATTCATAGGTTTATAGTAAACAGATTTGAATACAAGCTCAATAGTGGGTTACGTTGTTATACACCCATAGTTTGTAATAATTGCACGAATACAATTGTCATAGAAAACAATATTATTGCCCTAAGCTCATGACACCAAAACTTTGGGATAATCAAAAATCACAAGTAATTGCCCCAACGGGTGCCTTTGCCAAACACCCGTATAGTTATTCAAATGATGTGCTATGGGTTACGAAAGTATAGGTACACCAACGGGTAGTCCAGTCCCAAATAGATCTATTCACAGCATTCGCGCTCACTCCGAAGAGTAATTACGGTTCATGATAATGGGGTCTTAATGGCAAAAGTAGGGACTAGGCATATTAATATATAGGATAGATATCGTTGGAAAACACACTTGCATTCAGAGTTTAAGCATGTATCCCCCTCGCGGGTTTATAAAACAATTTAAAAGAGTTAAATGCGAGGCTATGAACTCACCTTAACAGTACAGGGAAATTTGATTGATGGCAAAAGTATATTGGGTGAAAGTAACGGCTCGTCACGTTAACCTGGAGGGGTATATTTCAGTCTTGTGTGATGGTTTTATGTTCAAACCTTATGTGTTTAACGTATATCTTTGATTTATCGATTTATGGGATATTTTATCATGTTCGGGCCATCATGATCAGAAGCATGTAGTAACGTTTGAGGAGTCAGACCACTTTAAATCGTAAATCCAGCAAACTGTCAAAAACGTATACCCAATGAAATCCCTTATATAAGTCCTAGTAAGTGATACGATAATATTTAAATTTCCTTTCAAAATGTTAGTGATGAATAAATTACGTTAATTTATATAACATAATTGATTTATATTGCATCGATCGATGATTAATAACGATTAATGTGTCGGGTTATAATAAAATCGAGTTTTATAGTATTAATATATATTTTTATAATTTGTATAAAAATATTATATTTTATATTTTTAAGTTTATGGAAAACTAGAAGGGGGGTTGAATAGTTTACCGCTTTTTAAAATTTAAGTTTTATGTATGTTTGTAAAACTTAGATTCGACCTTTTTGTGAATTCAATACTTGTACAATATGAACAATGTAAATATATCAAATGATAAAGTAAGTCAAGAGATAAGAGTAAGAACAATCAAACCACAAAGCGAGGATTTATAGTGGTTCGGTAACGAAGCAACCTCTTCGCCTCTACCTCACTCCCGAGCACCAAACTCGTGAGTTTTCTTCACCTATGTTAACAACTCCCTTATGGCGGAGGAAAACCGTTACGCAACGTTGCTTATATCAATTTATGACACTAAGATAAAGGTCGAGTTTAAATCTTTAGCTAGATACCAATCTATCACAACACAACTTCACGTACTTGTTCACGATTCACGGGACTTCAACAACTTCACGACCTTCTTTAAAAACTCCAGACTTCTTCACAACTTCACGGACTTCACTTCCACATATTATTCACAACTTACCTAACACTACTTGGTAAGATCAAACGATCTAACCATATACTTACAAAGCTCACCCGATCTAGCTACTACACACAACTACAAGATATACAATTGATTTACAAATATGTGATATGAATGCAACAAGATTGCTATGCACACTAAGGTGTAATACTTCTTCACTTGATGATGGAAGTATTCTTCTCTTGCACTTGAGGAATATAGCTTGGATCACTTAGAAACAAAGCTTTATGATTAAATTGATCAAAGGATTTTAAAGAGGTTAAGTAGGCTGTTTTTTTTTAGAGCAGAAAGAATGAGTGCAAAAGGTGAGAAAAATGTTGGGGAATAGTCAATATTTATAGGACAAAAAGGAGGAGCGGGGTCTATGGCCGGCCCCCTTAAATAGGGTGCCGGCCCTTAAATTAAGGGGGCCGCCCATGTAATTAAGGGGGCCGCCCCTTATTCAGACGCTCCTTTTTGTCCTATTCAGGGGAGGTGTTTACTGGACCATTTCTAGCCGTTTTAGGTCCGAAAATTTGAAATTCAAAATGTTTATTTTGAATAAAACATTTCTTTTAAATGTAAAAAATGTTTTTGTGACGGTTAAAAAAAGTTAACATATTTTATAAAATTTCCTTGATCATAAAATGCATCAAGGGCATTTGTTTATTCATACATTTAAGGGATGTAATTGTTGAAATGAGAAATTTACTACCAAAAATACTTGTTTACGTTTAATTTTACAGTTGAACGGTTTTTTATTTGTGGATTATCAAAACGTAAAAGATGTGAAAATCTTCATTCAATGTTTTTAGCATTAATTTTATCAACAATCTCCCCTTTTTGATGTATTACAAAATTTTAAACTCAATTAAATGTAAATAAAATTATTTTTAAACACAAGGATTTAGTGAGTTTTTTATGTCAATGCTCCCCCTTTTTGTAGAATTCAAAAAGTGCATCATCCAGGAGTTGCTAGTAAATTCAACCGATTAAATGCTCCCCTTGATGTGTGGCTGCCCCTCGTTCGGTGGGCACCAAGGAATCGAGCTATGGTTTCTTGGGCTACAAAATGTTTAGAATAATAAAATATTTCTAACAGTAGCAAGAAGACAAAATGACATACAAAACCAACAATGATCATTCATTAACATTAAAGTAGTGTGTGGAAACCACACTCATGGATACATAAGAAAATAACATGACTAAATACTTGATATTAAAAGTACCAAATGTCTATAACTAGTAAAGCTCCATAGGACTTGCATGCAAAATGGTTAGAGGATCATTTATTTAAAGACTAAACATAGAGCATGTTTAGTTTGGAGGATGATGTGTGGGAGGTGTGTGATGATGATTGGGTAGGTGTGAGAGCATGTGGTTCAATATATGAAAACATATAACGTGAAGTCATCATTTAACCTAAAATGAGGGTTCGATTGTGGATACAACAAAGGCATGAGTTACCATTGTGTTCAAGGATTACAATGGATTGGATATGCAGATGATAGGTGGTGAGCTGATCGGAGTTCTTGCTTTGTTAACGACGTTCTTGCTTTGGGGAAAGAGTGAGAGTGATGTCCATTGATGCATTATCTTGAGTTGGAGGTGGTGGAGAAACTCTTGGAGGAGGAGATGTTGATGGGTTTAAGTAACCATTTGGTGAGGGTAATGTTGATGATGTTGGTGATTTGGGTATGTAATCAATTGAAGATGAAAAATTGTCTTTGGTTGATGGTGTTTTAGAGGGTGCATTAGGAGCACTAAGTGATGAAATTGGAAGTTTGAGTGATGGAGTTTTTGTGTCATCTTGGGTTAAATCCACAAACAATTGTTTTGGTGGAATGATGTTGATTTTTGGTCTCTTGGAGACCTTGGAAATGGAAGCTCTAGTGGAGGCCATGAATGTTTTAAGGCATCATAGCAAATAAGTACCTAAAAGATAACCAACATATAAGTCTTTTCGAATATATCGGATGATCACCACACAAGTTGTTAATAACATACACA
>BQNB010110184.1:0-22604 GCA_026074375.1 Tanacetum coccineum
TTCTCCCCTTATTTAAAATAATAAATCTCTTGGTATTTGAAATACCAATTGATTAAAATTTATGACATGTAAAATTTTATGGGGAGAGAAATTATACCATGATATTGCATGAATTAATTTTTTTGATAGCTCCCCTTCAACGCAGTATGTGGGATACCACTAATTTTTAAAATTTACGTTACAAGAAAAAAATGATATGACACCACATATATTTGAAGATGGAGTGAGATGCCTTAGTGAACAATGTATATTATTAATTGACATTATAATTTCCACATTTTAATTTCATGAAATTTTTTTGGATACATAAAATTGACATTTATGAGATGTACCCAAAACAATAAAAGGCTTTTGGTTTTAAAAATCTCCCCCTCAAAACTTGATCCACATAAAATGACATTGTATGTACCACACTTTTAAAACTTATTTGAGGAAGGGAGTGTTGAACACACAATTTTAACAAATACCACTTTTTATGGAAAGATACCACAAATTATATTGTAGAAAATTTGACATTAAAAGTTCTTTTTGAAAAATTGTGTTCAACGGTTTTTAAAACACATGATAGAAGACTTCTCTTCTATTTGTAGAGTAAGTGCACTGAAGCGTACACGCCCCTATTACATTCGGGTCCGAGTTATGTACTAAAATGTACATAAGTCATAAAGGAAATTTACAAATGACATGTTTTGAAACGTTTAAACTCTTGCTCGAACTTCATTTACACACCTGTGTCAATGTTAATCGACATTTCTAGGTATGTAAATGTTATCGATTTCAAGAGACATGTCAAGAAGATTCTTTTTGGTATTTTTGAAAATTTTTGGATTTTATATTTTGTTTTTCTAGATTTTATATTTTTGTATTTCTTTTTGTTGGTTCTATATTTTTGTATTTTCTTTTTTTTCAAAAATATTTATAAATCAAAATAAAGATAAAAATAAAAATATTTACAGATTCGATGTTTGATAGATCAAGCAGATGCATTTGCCAGAACCTCTAGTTCTTCTAGAGTTAAACATCTTATACCGAGTCATCTGACGAGATACTTAAACCTATCTTTCAACAGAGCTTTAGTAAACACGTCAACTTACTAGTATCCTGTTCTAATAAAAGACTAATTTAACAATACCCTTTTCAACATGTCACTGATTGATTGAAACGTATCGCGTACTCCAAGGAATGCAGCCCAATATGCCATATCGACCTTGCCGATACGCGTATCGAGTCTTTTTAGACACTTTAAAATAGATGACTTCAAAACAAGTTTTCAGTGTTCAATATCATATTCTTTATACCTTACTCATTAAAGACGAATTTTAGAAGAGAAGATCAGCCACCAAGGTCAAGCATTGATCATGACTCCATAGAAGACATCGTGTAATCTTTACTCTCTTAATCGTTTCGATTTAATTGTTTGATTACGCTTCCGTTTGGCATTCCGTTCGACCCTAAGCGGTATTACAAGGATGGTTCTCATACAAAAGTTGCGGAGGCCAAGGTACGTTCTTATTTGTCAAAACTTTGAAAAGTTGGTTTCCATACGGCGTATATAGCTATACTTATACGCCGTATCAATTTAATGTCTCATATGCTGTATCAGACAAATCCCTATACGGCGTATCGAGCGTGGGTATAAAAACCCAGCTAATACGCTAGATCGTTTCACACACACTTTTTTACTCACAATCAAAAATTTCACCGCGCACTTTAATCTCGAAAATCAACCCGTGTTTCTATACATCTCTTGCATACTAATCAAACGGTAATGATTTATTCTATTCCCTTCTCTCTTTTTCGATTGTGAATTAGGGTTAGGGTTTAGATTCTTAATTTAGGGTTAATATGACTACTATATGTTTCCCCCTCCTTTTGTGATATCGAAACTTAATGAACATAGTGTGATAATACGATTGGGTTAAACTGGGTAGAATAAGGGAAAACCTCCTTTTTTAATTCTAACTGCAGAAGCAATACCGCGTATTCAATTAATTGGATACGGCGTATTGCATCAATTTTTACATAAATTTTAACTTCAATACGACGTATCCAATGAATTGAATACGCCGTATTGACTTAATATAAGGGTCTATATTTTAACTTCCATACGACGTATCCTCTTATAGACATACGACACATTAAACACAGACCCTTACATGTGGTGTATCCTTCTATGAATACGCCGTATTATACCTCACACAGAATGTTTACTAATTTAGTTAATTTTTTAGATATGGCACCATTACCAGCTGCTTATCAGAGACACCCTTGGCTTAGATACCAGATTGAGGAATACAATGAGGGGATTAGGCATAGTTACGAGCAAAGGCTCGAGACGATATAGAGCAGACCGGTTAACCGGGTTCATGTATTAGATTTTGAGGGAATAACCCCCGAGATGAGGCAGGATCTGGCAGTGAGATTAAGGATGGTGTATTCTGGAGAAGGGCATCAGGTGTTTGTGAGTCATGCTTGGAGGAGACTATTTGGGATCCGAGCACCTTTGGTCTACGAGTTTATCCTGGAGTTTCTCAACACTTGCATGATGAGTGATATAGAGATGGGGTTGGATGTTGCGGATACGCTGTGTTTTCAGTTAGGAGGTGTTAGGAGGAGGATGACATAGAGACAGTTTATCTTGGCATTGGGGTTACACACAGAGCAGGAGATGGCAAAGGCTGGGTTTAGAGCCTACTAGGATCGCAGTGATAGATTGATCACCGACAAGGGGGATCTTAGGGATTATTGGATAAAGATCTCTTCTGACAGAGACTTATTGGGCCCCACCCCTTCTTATGTTCTTATTCGAGACCCTATGAGGAGACTATGCCACATGATGATTGCTTATAGTATTTCTGGTAGGGGGCAGGCACCTGAGAAGGTGACCGGTGTTGATCTCTTCTACATCCGCATCATGGACCGTAGGACTACTAATGTCCCACATCTATTAGCGCGATATCTGTTTAGGCATGCGGAAGGGAGGAAGAGCGGGGCCAGGCTGTCAGGAGGGCACTTCATTGGGCGTTTGGCTATGCATTTTGGGCTTGTCAGTGACGAGAGATTGAGAGGGTTGCAGGTAGTCACCTAAGAGCCCCCGTTAATTGATTTACATAAGCTTGGGAGGCTCAACATCTGCACGGGGTACGGTGACACATGGGCTTGGGTAGCCCAGGGACCAGAGAGGCAGCAGGCTGCTTCGGCTGGTGCATATGAGGCCGATGAGGCCGGTCTGGCAGCTGAGGAGATTCCAGCACCAACACCTCCACCCGCTCCTCAGCCCCGGACTATGTCTCAGAGGATTGAGAGGGTCGAGGAAGAGATGCATGATTTACAGTGTGATGTTGTAGGCTTGCGAGGAGTTGTCGAGAGCTTTAACACCGAGCAGTCTAGAGTCTCCACTGGCTGATTACATGCATGGCATAGCTCATGGACGCCAACGGCCTTACTTATCAGGCATTCGATAGAACTTTACTTATCAGGCATATTCGATAGCACCCTAGACAGGTATCTCACGGATCCTTATCAGAGGTGTGACAGGGCCAGGACAATCGACGAACCTCTGCGCCCTTCATACCGATGCTCAGCCCGACCCTTGATCTCTTTTATTATTATCTTTTGTGGATCTGTACTGTATATTACACTTATGACACTTTTATTACCGATTTCCTTTTTGATATATTATATGATGATCGGTTTATTTGTGTGTGATAGAATCAAGACTAGCAGTAAGTTTAGCAACACATTGATTGATTACAGGTTCAAAATCCCAAAACCATTGCATGAAGAGGAGAGGGGAAAAAGGTCAAACTTTAAGAACAAGTGAAACAAAAGTGCTTCCCGAGAGACAACCTGGTCATTTTAATTGTTTGTCGCATTTTAATTGTTTATTGCACGAGTATGTCTTCCCAGACAGCCTATACGACGTATCGAACCCCTCTGGATATGGCGTATAGAGATGTCTGGACGTTATCAGTTTTAAAAACTTAATATTTAATTTCTAGTATTTAATTGTTTCTACAGGAACAATACGGCGTATCCTAGGGTTTGGGATACGGCGTATTGATCCCTGTACAGTTGTGTGTTTAATTGTTTTCTTGTACCATTGTAGCGAGATAGAATTTGCACTTGTCTTCTAATCTCTTATACAGGACCTTGCTGAAACTATGATATGGTATATGCTGAAAAAGACATGTGTTGAACTTATCCGGGCATTCTGAAGCCCTAGTCAACACACTTTTTGCTCAAGGACTCATCTTGGAGAATTATCACGAGCAAAACATCAGGGAGTTTTCCGTTCTAATTTTATTTTTCCCTTATTATTTTTATTGTTTTATCTATACAACGAGGACGTTGTATAACTTAAGTGTTGGGATGGAGAATTAGAATGTACTTGTCTTCTTTTTTTTACAAAATAACATGCTAAGTGCTTAAAAATGGTCAAAATTTTAGAAAAATTTAGCATGACTTTTGTAAAAATCACTAGTTACATTACCTAGCGCACTATAACCCTTGATACATATTGTGAGAATTAAGCCTATTCCGTTTCCAACTGTCTACAAAATTCCACAAAATTATGAGTTTGTCGGTGATGTAGTGGACTTTAGAACTTGGCCTGGTTTATCACTCGAGACCGCAATGATTAGTACTATGGATTTAGATGGAGGAACATGTTCAACTGATAAATTTCTAGGATTAAACCAAACAACCTACATGTCGTAAAATTAACTAACTTCACTGGTTAGTTAAACTCCCGTGTAACCCTTTGTTTACTCTCATTTTTAGAGTAAGATTCCCTAGAACAACCTATTGAGCCATTCCTTTCTTTTTCTACACCATATTATATGTTTCGTTACACCTTTACACCTTCGCCTACCGTGTAGATTAAGCCTATTTCTATGTTGCTAGTCGCTTTCGTGTAAAGTCTTGTATTTCCTGTGTCAAAGTGAAATTTTTCTATCTCTGTAATGGTCGGGAAATTGCACAATGCAATGGGAAATTATGTAGCTCGTAAGTTTTGCTACTTTCGCAATTATGAATCATGTCCGAAGAAAAAAATACTACAAGGAAAAGATTATCCGGATGAATTAGGATAGTGAAGATGGTGAAATCAAAACAAGATTTATTATGTATTCTTTAAAAAATAGTCGGTTCAAAAGAAGTTTATACCGAAGGAATTACTTGGAAGGATCGATTATTTGTTGATAAGTTACAAAAATCAACGATGTAAAGTCTTGTAAAAAGTGGCCGATATCACTACTTATTCTGTAAAAGTCTGTTAAAAGCGGGATGTAAGGGAAGTTGACCATTATGGGAACGACAACTTAGGTTGTCTTTATCATTTCTATGATCGAGATGATTGTCTATATGCTCGAGTCTTTGTCATGGAATGGTCTGGGGAAAGTTACTAGCAACCGTACCTTATTTATTGGCTTAATCTATTTGTTTTGTATATTTTATTTAACAACCATTTTACTTCCCTTCCCTGATAACTAACCTTATGATCTACTCGAATGAGGATGTGATCGAGCATGAATGTCTATTCCGTCGTTAGGGCCATGTATGCATGTCTCAGCTGCCTTGTTTGACGACGACCTTTGGTGAAAGTCAGAAGCTTCATACCCTATATCGTTCTTCATCCTAACCGTTGGTTAAACATAAACGAGGATGTGTTCGGATCGTATATGTCTATTTTGTCTGCCTTGTTGGTGTGATACTTATGGTGAAAGACTGATAGAATGATCAAACCTAAGCCTACTTATAAATGCCCAATTTATCTTTTGACTTGTTTCTCCTTAGCTTTAGCGGTGGAGATGTGTATCCTTGCCAAGCCTATGATACGAAGCTAATCACAACCGGGCAATTGAGTGTACTACTTAAATGTTACACCCTAGATTAGTTGAGTGATCTGAGTGTTTTCATTTCCATATTTCATGAGGAGCTTGGTCATGTACAGGTGATTAGGACAAAACGATGCTTAAACGGAAAATCCTAAACTTCGGTTGGGAAACATTTTCATAAACTAAACTTTTTCTAAAGTCTACTTGAGGACAAGTAGGATTCAAGTGGGGGGATATTTACAAAAACCTGATGTGCTGTCATGTAGGGTCAATTATTTGATTATCAAGTTTTACATTTATATTTAGCCGACAAACCTAAAACAACACTTTAACGAGCAGTGTACCCGGTCAAGATGGAGTTCGCGGTAAGTAGGGTGTCGAACACTAAGAGTAGAAATTTAATCCTATATTCTATCAGTATTTTAATTAGTCTATTTACTGGTTAAACCTATGCTATGTACGTTGTCTAATGAAATGGGGGGTTCAGCCTGAGAGACTGGCACAGGTTTGGTGATGACAAATACCAATTCAATACACAATAAACACAAAAGATGAAGATTAGAAGATAGAAAAGTGGTACAAGCCAAATGATAGAAAACTGTATTAGCCATATTAAATCTGGTTCAATGTTGGTTTGTTTGTTTTAGTGCAATGATTTACTTATCTCGAAGCGGCATATCATTCTTAAGACTTAGGCGGGACATCATCCTAAGACCTAGACATAATTAATCCTGTCACAATTAATGCATCCGCATAAAGCATCCTTTAGTTTAATTATAATCTATCTTAGAGAATTAAAGCAGTGGTGATCCTGTTAAAACTCTAGCCCAACGGGACTTTACCCACTTATTGTTTGAAGGTGTTTTATATACTGGTAGTCCACTATTCCAATCTTTATTAGTTAATTAAGAGCATGATTGCTGAAACATAAACGGGTCACCTACCGGTCCAACTAAGCTCATAATCAAAAGACAAAGACAGAACGTTATTTGTGATCCTATTGGTCCAGATATATGAAACACGATATGGAGAGCTATCCCGGTATCTAGATTACTTGGTCTGTAACACTAGACCCAGTTGAATGATAGGTCGCATATTCAAACACATAAACAAGTATGAGGTGATAAACATAATTAAACAATCAACGATAAATTAAGAAATCGATTTTAAAACAAACCAAACATTGAACTTTCATTAAGATGGCTAATACCCGAGGGTATTAGCCCACAACCATTGTAATTATACAAGCGTAATCAAACAATTGAAAATTGAACGATTAAGAGAGTAAGAATTACACGATGTCTTCTATGGATTTGTAATCAATTCTTGACCTTTATGGTTGATCTTCTCTTCTAAAATTCATCTCTGATGAGTATGGTATAAAGAATATGATATTGCACACTAAAAACTCGTTTTTGAGTCTTCTATTTATAGTTGCTGAAAAATACTTGGTACGTTGTATCCAGATAGGTCGATACGACATATTGGGCTGGATTCCTTGGAGTACGTGTTACGTTCATAATAAATCTTTGATATCATTCCTAATTTACTTGATTTACTGTATCTTCGAATAGTTATCTTCGTGGATACGGCTTATGTAGATAACATGGATACGCCGTATTGGGAATTGGTCAAACGCGTTTTCTTGTGAAGTGTTGGCGCAGATACGCCGTATCTCTTTAGTTGGATACGGCGTATTGGTGAATTTTCAAAAATCTTCAAATGTCTTCGTTTTAGCTCTAATTTGTACGCCTTTTAGCATATCTTCATAAAACACTCCTGAATTACTGCATTTATCAACTTTAAAACAATTAAGTACCAAATAATGCAATAATTATATAAAAGTGGGTAAAATAGATGGGATAAATGATATAATAAAGTGACGTTATTTGATGTTATCAAATATCCCCCCACTTGAATCCTACTTGTCCTCAAGTAGACTTTAGAAAAAAAGTTTAGTTTATGAAAATGTATCCCGAACCGAAGTTAAGGATATTCTGTTGAAGCATCATTTTGTCCTAATCACCTATCCCTAACCAAGCTCCTTACGAAATATAAAAAAGAAAACACTCAGATCACTCAACTAATCTAGGGTGCAACATTTAATTAGTACGCTCAATTGCTTAGCCGTGATTAGTTTCGTATCATAAGCTTGGCAAGGATATATATCTCCACCGCTAAAGCTAAGGAAGAACAAGTCAAAAGCTAAATTTGGTTAAGAAGGCTTACGGTTGATCATTCAACAGTCTTTCACCGTAAGTACCACACCAACAAGGCAGCTGTATCGTATATACACGGCCGTAATGACAAAATAGACATATACAATCCAAACACATCCATGTTCGTGTTTAACCAGCGGTTAGGATAAAGAATGATATAGGGTAGGGACCTTTTAACTTTCACCAAAAGTCATCATCTAACAAGGCAGCTGATACATGCATACATGGCTGTAATGACGGAATAGACATGCATCCTCGAACAAATTCTCGTTCGAGTAGACACTAAGGTTAGTTGCTAGGAAAGGGAAGTAAAATGGTTGTTAAATGAAATTCACAAAACAAATAGATTAAGCCAAAAAATAAGGTGCGGTTGCTAGTAACTTTCCCCTGACCGTTCCATGACAAAGACTCAAATATATAGACAGATGCCTCGATCACAGAAATGACAAAGACAACCAAAGTTGACATTCCCATAACGGTCAACTTCCCTTACATCCCGCTCTTTACATACTTTTACAAAAGTGGTGATATCAGCCACTTTTTACAAAACTTAATATGTAATAATCCGTTATTTCAGGTCATTTCCTGACCCACTTATTACCATTATTTATTTTTATAGTTTTACGCGTTCGCTTTCAATTATTATCGTATAGTTAAATCGCGTAAACTAAAAATCAATGCTCAATGTAAACAAACACTAAACAAGTTAAAGTTTACATCAAGCAAGTGTTATATAATTATTAAGAGTATAATTTATAACTTTTCATAATTTATTTTTATTGGATACGTAAAACGCTTACGTTTCACAATAAATTACATTTAGGCATACCCGGAAGCATCGATACCTATCTATACTCAACCAATACCCACAATTATACCCAATACATAAAAATTAATTCTTTTCTACCCATGAAGCACTTAGAACTGGATCCAAGTGTTGTATACAAGAATTAAACCTTAAACTCTCCACTAAGTAATGCTATCCTAGTCAAACCTTACACACAAGTACACATAAGACCCATGCATCTAGAAATTGGCTTGTCAAGAGTACTCTCCTCCATTTTTAGCGGTGTATGGGCATAGGGAGGATGAGAGCTCTTTGCTCTTGTACGCTAAACCATTTTAAGTCTAAGGTTTTGTTTAAGGTTGTATTGGACATTCCTAGTTACTACATAAGGTAAGTCCCATATTCATTTATCATACACGCTCATAATTCACTAGCAAAACTCTCTCAAAACCACCTCATACCCACAGCTCACTATTCATCAATTAGGGTTTCATAGTTTTTGATTCCTACAAGGCTACAAGTGTTCTAGCATTACTAGTGATCATATCTAAGGTGATTGAGGTTGATTTGGAAGCTTGGGTTTTGGTATTAGCAAGGGTTTGAAGAAGAAGAGAAATTAGGGTTTCATTAGGGTTTTAATCTTAGGTTTACTTTATTGGGTTCAAGCTTAAGTGTAAGCTTATGTTCTTGATCTTACTACACCTCTCTAAGGTTCATTTAAACCCTAAACATTTCATTATTCATTTACCTATGTTTTTCATGCTTGTTATATATGTTAAACACCACCTACGTTATTTTCATGAAATTATGAGATGTTGCAAAGGTAATTATGGTTCGGATTTCATATGTAAGTTAGTGGAATAATACTTAAAATAGAAGTACACATTGTATACAAGTAGAAATTAATTTATATGTTTAGGTTATAAATTATTTTGTGTTAAAAGTTTTAATTACAAAAGTTATGAACAAATGATTTTAAGGACACTTATTCATGGACAAGTATTATGAACACATTATAGAGGACTTAAGATATATCAAGTTATGTCATTTCATAAGTTAGAGGACTTGTAATAGTTTAATAAAGTAAAAAATATATAAAACAAGTGTATAAAACTAATTATGTAAAAACTTAAATACCTACTGTTTGAATTCGTAAATAAATATATTTATTTTATATTTTATTTAATTAGTATTTATCACAAGGATCGTAAGCATATAAGGAACTTGAAAAACCAAGCTATAACGAAGAAGATGTGACATTTTTAATTTACGATAATTAAATATATAAAAGTGTTTTATAAAAGTTATTTTATAAAAATCTTCACTGTTTCAGATCTGATAACTTAAGGTAAATATTTGATAAAGATAGTACTTTTTATGAGGAACCCAAACATGTAAGAAACTCGAAAACAGATTTAAAATGATGGTGATACGTTATTTACAAGTTTAAGTTAAAAAGTATTTTTATAAAAGTAAATTTATAAAAATATGTTACTGTTCATGATAGTAAACTGTTGGGAATTAATTTTCCTAAATAAAGGTTTTAATTACGAAGACGTGGACACAGGAATCACTAAAAACCGAATTAAAATGAGCGAGACACAATTAAAATATGATTTTAATAATTAAATTTATAAAAAGTATTTTTATAAAATTTCACTTAATTTTACTATTCATAACAGTATTTAACCATATAATAATCATAATATTTTGATAGATTTTCTTAATACGAAACCGTGGACATAAGAAACGCGTAAAACGGAGTTAAAACGATAAAGATACGAGGTTTATAAAACCTTGTGCACTATTTTCACTTTTATACATTATTTTATAAAACAATTAAATTAATTATATGATATCATTACATAATCAATAAAAATATTAAATTATATATTTTTAACAAATAATACATTGTTGAACGAACATGATATTTTCTTTACGGATACGAATACATATACCTTTATTTAACAAAGTATGATTTAATTATTATACCAATTTTTAAAATTTAACGAAAACTATTAGGTGGTGGTGTAACTATATAACATGTGATATTGTATTTATATTAAATATATTATACTCATATGACCTACAATTAATTAGGTTGCATTCGGATTGCCGAGACGATTTACTTATTTGATTTAGATAATCAAATCATTCACTTACGGTGAGTTCATAGCCCCGCTTTTATACTATTACATTGATTTACAACTTTGGGGGTGAGAAACATGCATTGTTTTACGATTGGACGCAAGTACACTTTTATACAAATTACGAGTTTGCCTAAGTAGCTATAGCCCACTATGCCCATGAATCATGAACTATTAATTACTAGATTATAAGCGCGAATGTTATGAATAGATCTATTTGGGATTGACATCCCTGTTCGGGTGAGTAGCGCTCACTAGTTTCGGAGGTCCAAAACGACGAATGTATACCATGTCGGAACAATTGGGATGTTGCGGGTTGAACATCTACACGGGCACATTATTTGCATTAATTTGCATACATATATGTTGTAGCTTCAGTGTCATGAGCTTAGTGCATTTCGTAATTAATTTTGAGATATTGTATGTGTTACATGTCTTACATTTGGAAATCTCGCGGTCCTACTTTATACAATTATCAAACCTGTGAATTCACCAACTTTTTGTTGACGTTTTAAAGCATGTTTTTCTCAGGTCAATAAGGTAGGAGAAACAAGGATACATTGGGGGTCAATATTTTAAGAATCATTTTGCATGGAGATTTAAATGCATTACATATTGGAGTATTCGTTATGTATTAAAATCTTTACGTTTTCATGGGTAAACAATTTAAGCTTCGGGCTTTTGTAACAAACAAGTTTATTTAATCCAATGTATCATTTTCAAACGACTCATATAGAGGTCGTTCTCATATCTTGTGCTGTTGATCTATGAAGTAACACTCTCATACCCATATTTCGCTGCGACCAATTTTGGGGATGTTACAGATTGGTATCTAGAGCCAAGGTTATAGAGAACCAGGTCAAATGTTTTACTTGAACTATAACCATTTTCAAACATTGCATCATACAAAAGTTTTTCACGGGACATGCATACACTATTGAGTTACATTAGTTGATTAGACTAGATGCTTTCATGATCTATATACGTACTTCTATCATATTACGTACATACTATACTGGTCTATATAATATACTTATATAAGCTTATTTTGTTGTTTCAGCAGTCATGTCTTCATCTACAGTTACCTACACATCTGTCTACACTGATTTCGAGCTAGGGAGAGTCTTTTGGGGAGCTGATGAGGAGCTGTCTGATGGAGGTTCTCCACGAGTCATCATATACGGATACGATGGACTCCCCATGCAGCCGGTAGCCCCACCATCTCCTGACTATGTACCCGGACCTGAGCACCTACCATCTCCCGATTACGTGCCTGGTCCTAAGCACCCACCTTCACCTGTCGAGGTACCATATGTACCTGAGCCGGAGTACCCCGAGTACCTAGTACCATCCGATGCTGAGGCACCCTTAGAGGACCAGCCTTTACCTGTTGATGCCTCACCTACTGCCTTGTTACCATGCTATGTGGCAGACTTCGATCCGGATGAGGATCCGGAGGAGGACCCCGAGGAGGATCATGCTGACTATCCTGCTAATGGAGGGATGGTAATGATGAGCCCTCTGACGATGATGATGATATTGATGATGAGGATAAGGAGCCCTTTGAGGACGAGGATGATGACGAGGAGGAGGAGCACCTAGCTCCGACCGACTCTTCTGCTATACCCGTTGTTGACCATGTTCCCTTAGTTGGGGATACAGAGGCATTTGAGACTGATGAGTCTACACCTACACCTATATCGCCTCAGATTAGGGTCCCCTTTGCTCAGACACGTCTTCGTAGGGCACGAAAGACTGTCAGACTTGAGCCACAAATGTTAGTATCCATGGAGGCACGCATTACCGAGCATGTTGCCGTACCTACACTACCACTACATGTAGCATCTCAACCATCACCTCTGCCATCACCTCTTCCGTCACCTCTACCGTCACCACTCACTACTAGCCCTACTGATGCAGGGGCACCATTAGGCTCTAGGGCAACTAGGATTCAGATGAGAGCTGCATCACCACCCTTATTACTTCCCATAGGACTGATATTCCCTAGGCTGAGATGTCACCTCGGAAGAGAGCTTGCTTTACTACTCCCGCTTTCTGACTTGAGATTGAGGAGAGTTCAGCAGCTGGTGCTGCGAGATAGCTAGGGACTACTCTAGAGGCTGACTTTAGGCGAGACAGGGTTATGGGAAAACCGATACTTGGGATGAGATTGTTGAGGCCATGCTGGAGGTAGCATCGACTACCTTAGAGGGGGTCAACCAGAGAGTGACAGAGCTTGCTACTATTGTTAGGCAGGAGAATGAGGAGTTCCAGGTGCGATTCGAGGATGCACAGGACGACCAAGCTTATCTAAAGCCCAAGTCAAAACACTGTTCAGAGATAGGCCATATCACCGCCACACAGCTATGATTTTGGATAGAGAGGCGATGTATGACAACCGTGATTTGAGCAGGTCAGTTATACCTTTAGAATTGGCTAAGAGTTCATTTTATGTGTTTAAGTGTTGCTCTATGTGATTTTGTGTATGCTAAGTGAGTTAATTATGTGCTTGATATCATTTTGAGGTGTATGGGAATCTCATTTTGAGTATGTTGTGTTGGATAATGAGTATTCCATTTGTTCACGTTTAGTGATAATGGAAGGGAATGGCATATTGCATGTAATGCTATGTCAATAGTTGGATAATTAAGTGTTAAGCGTTTATGGGAAATGTGGCATTATAGAATTGAAATAAGTGAGTGAAATATGGAAGTTTATAGCAAACTTTCTAAAAATAGAAAGCGATTTGGTGAAATGAAAGTTATATTTAGAAAGTCTAGTTTGTAGCGTTTAAGTAAAAAGGTTTAATCAAATTAGCTTAGGTTTTTATAAAAACTTAAGGTAATATATGTAATAATATAAATAATAATAATAAAAAAAATAGAGGAGTGAGGGTTTTGGCCGGCCCAAAAGAAAAGAAAAAAAGGTTTTGGAGTTGGATTAAAATTAGTAAAACCTGTAGATAATAAAAACCCTAACTCATTATTTTTTTGGCCTCCTTCTCCTCCTTATGTGTGTCGACCTCAGCCCCAAGAAAGCAAGAAGAGAAAATTTTTGATCCAAGATTTTGTGAGCTAGATCATGTAGGATCGAGTAATAACGCTAGGTATTGATCTTTCCCTTGTTTAATCCTTCTGATTTAGAGTCTAAGTATGGTTTTTAGGTCCAAACTTTTTAGTGTGCAAACAGATCCGAATTGGGACTGTTTTGAAGTTTGATTTTCTTAAGAGTACTTGTGCATGTAAATGGCTCTTGGAAATCAAAAAGTAGTTAATATACTCATAAATGAACATAGGTGATTTTTGGTATGAATTATGGAGGTAAATAAGTAAGGGATTTAAGCACATTAAGTCACGTTAAAATTCTGCAGTTTTGAACAACTTGTGACTAACTAGTGAAACTTGTTAATGAAGTGGTTAAAGTTGGGTATGGTGTCGGGGTGACCCATAGGGTTAATAGAACACCTTAGACATCCATCATATGATTGTTACATGTGCTTAAGCTTTTGGCTTAGTCGCGTGTAACACATGTTTGTTTTGATTGATTAGATTTGTGCAAGGAATTTGGAAATTTGCTTGAGCATCAGGTGAGTTTCATAACCCCTCTTTTCTTATATTTTATTGGGGTGGAAATGATGCAAGTATTTTGGAAATGTTTAAGTTATTGTGATTATGTGATTTGTTTCAGTGCATGGGCATTTAAGTGGTTATTATATGTTAAGTGCTACATGTGGTGAAGTTTCTAAGTGTTCCAATAGGAGGGTAGCGATGCTACCCATTATATTTCTGTGTGTTCCAATTAGAGGGTAGTGCTTCTACCCATTTTTGTGTGTTTCGATCAGAGGGTAACGGGGTTACCCATGACTGTATGATGTGGATCGTGGGCACGTTCCATCCCAATTGTGGTTGTTTAGTATGATTGCATTTTAGCTTGTATAGTAGCTAGCTTAATTGTCCTGCCATGTTTTATTAATCACAGTAATTTATCTTAAAGATTAGATTTCGTGTCATAAACCTATGACTCTCACCAACCTTTGTGTTGACGTTTTTAAGCATCATTTTCAGGTGAGCATCAAGAGGTTAAGACTAGGAGAAGTGGCTAGAGAAACCCTAGGCTGCATGCGGGGTTCAATCTCCTAGTTTTATGTTATGTTATTGATTGAATGTTTTGGATTGATTTGTTTAGATTGTTTTAGATGTTGCATGTCTTGATATTGGTGAGAACCCCCTTTTCATCAATATAAGACTCTGATATGTGTAAAAACACATATCCGTTTTATATCAAAAATAACCCTTAAGAGACCAAAACTGTGCATAAAAGGCTTGTATATTGCTTGTTTTATCTTTCTTATTGTGTAGGTACGGATAAAGCAAAAATCTCAAGAAAATGGACAAACACGGACACGGGAACGAAAGAGCATGCAAAAAGCCGGGAGGAAGCTATCAAAGTCAAACCCAAGTCAAACTTCAGTCAACCAAAGTCAAGGTCACAAAAAGACAAAAATCTCAAAATTACCAAATTAGTCCCTGAAAAATCCAAAGTTGCAAGAATGGTCCTTGAAAGTTAAAACCATATTCGGTTTATAAAAGCCCGAGCACATCTCTTATAACCAACACCCGGCCCAAGTCCTTTTATAAGTCAAAAAAGGTTAAACCCTGGTAAAAATAAAAGTCAAACAAATCCTTTTATAAAAGGATTTCACGCGGGAATTCTCGTTGACACTATTCACCCGTCTCCTTCGTTGAGGGCTAGATTGGGTAATTTAAGAGGTATGGTATACTATGACAGGGTAAAACATCATCAAGCTTTCTCATTGGCCAATACCCACAAAGGGAATCACACGTGGATTGTAAAGAAACACACAAAGATGCAAGATTTTACACTAAAGCCTGCCTAAAACAAGCACAAGGTGTCACATCACGGATTGCCATGCTGGCAATCCGTGTGAGCTATAATTTGATCCAACGACCAAGATTTATCATCCAATGATTGAAGGAATGTACGGACAAGATTGAGAGGAGGTGTAACTGAATTTAGACCTAGAAGCTTCCCTGGTGGCTATAAATTTGAGCTCCTCACTCACTCAGAGGGATCTTCTTTTTTTTCTGCAACTTTTAGTTAAAAAAGCTCTTTTGTATTTTTAGTTTAAATGTAATGTTTTATTTTAAAAAGCTCTTGTAATTTCCTTTCATCTAGTATTGTAATCTGTTTTTAAGTATTAATAAAATCCTCAGGACAGTTTTCATAAATTGTTTTCACTTATAAGTTTTTTTTAAATATCTCAAATGCTTTTGGTACTGTTTCATAAGCTTGTCATAAGCTCATCTTAAGCTCTCACAAGTCTCTAAGCTTGTGATTGAGCTCAATTGTTCATTTAATCTATTCAAATCAGTAAAATAAGATAAGTTCCTTTGCTTATTGAATTTTGAGCTTATGGAAGGGAAGCTAGCAAAGGATGAGCTTCCATGGACTTTTACTGGCTTATTTTAAATAAGCCAGAGCTAGTAGACAAGCTCTTTGAGCCTTTTAAGCTTTTGTTTAGCTAAAGCTTATTGTAAGTCTTCATTTCAATTTCTGTTCTTAAATACTTAGTGTAGTTTTGCTTATTTGCTTATCAATTGCTTAATCTGCTTTCTAGTTGCTTATTTGTGCTTTATATTGTCTTATTGTGCTTATTAGTTATGTCTTTTAATCTGTTTTTAGCTATATAATTATAGATCTTAGTGTTTCATAATCTGTCATAAAATCAACTAAAAAACCAAAAATAATTAGCTTAGCTTGTAGATCTTTGATTCTAGCTTAATTGATCTTTGATTTATGTTTATCAAACTTGTTATAAGCTATTTGATATCTGGTACTTAGGTTTTGCTAGCTAGATTTTAAAATCTAAAGTTTAAATGGATTATGCATTAGTTAAAGGGGTGTTTGGATTAATGCAATTTGACCTCAAAAAGTCAAATTGAGCTAAGTTCATTGCTTGAACCAGTTTTTAATTCATTTAAAATCAGTAGTAAAAGAGATTTCAGAAGTTAGATTTCAAAAATTAAAAAGTTAAGGCTAAATCTCTTTGTTTTTGCACCAGGGGAATTTTTCCTTTTCTAAGATTGTTAAAAAATTGATCCAAGCCTCCTTGAGCTTGGATCTTGTTTGTGTTGTGATTAAACACACTCATTGAGTGTGTCCATAGCAGGGTTTACCACTAAGGTGACCTGCATTTGAGTTTAGACCATTTGGCCAAGTGCATCAGCAGGACCTGCAGTAGCTCCTACTGCTGCAGTCCCTTTTTGATTATATTTTAGCTAGCTTAATTAGGATTTAGCTTCTAAAATTCAGTAAACTTTTAGATTACATATAGGATTAGTTAGATTAAAACTTGTTTTTATATTTCTAGGTTATTTACTAGGGTACATTTGCTTTTAAAGCTCATAAAAAATTTTAAAAAACCCAAAAACAGTAGATGTTAGAACATAGTTTTTAAATCTAGATTTTTAGCTTATAGGATTAGATTTTATGCATTAGATTTATAGCTTATAAGTTGGTAGTTAAGTTTTCAAAAGCTCAAATTCTGTCATAGCTTATTGAGCATTTTAGCTTAATTGGTTTTTGATTTTTAAGTACTTTTTCCTAAAGTTTGCTGATTTAATCAATAGATTTATAGGTTTTAAAGTGTTTTCAGTTAAGGTAGCTTATTAAAATTAGCTTCTATATATCATAAGTTTTTCAAAACAATTGGAATTAATTAATGAAAATGGTCTTAAATTGAATTGTGTGCAAGCAAATTAGTGAAATTTATCTTTTTAACTCTCACAAGCTTTGTTTCTGTAAACAACCTATTTCACAAGTTCCTTTTAATAAGCTCTTTTTGTTTTTAACTCTTTTAAAAGCATTTTCTTATAGCATTTAAGCTATTCTTTTAGAAAAGTCAAGTTGCAGTTACTAAGGTGCTTATTTGCTAGCTTATTTTTAAGCTCAAAGTGTCCTTAAGGACTGTTTGGGAATTGATTTTAAGATTAGGCTTATTTAGTTTTCTAGCTTATTTAGTTGCTTATTTTTAGTTCTATTTAGCTCATTAGCTTAGGTTTAGCTTATTCTAGCTTATTTAGTCTTAAATTTTAGCTTATTAAGGTTTCTAGCTTATTTAGTTTAAGAAAAACCAAAAAAAAAAGTAGCTAAGTACTTTATGTCGTATTATAAGCTGTTTAACAGCATATTTAGTGTTTTTTATAAAAAGTTTCTTTTATTAAAAATGCTTATTTTCAAGTGCTTAACAACTTTTGTTCTTTAAGTTTTTTAAATATATAAAAAAAGGGAAGTGGAAATCGGGGGTGAGCAGGCTCGAACCCCTGACCTCAACACTTCAACCCTTTATAACACAACACACTACCACTGCGCCCTGGGGTCTTTTTCGTTATACACTTGCACAATTAAATCTTTATACATGTTTTGCCCTATAAGCCTAATAAGCTGTTATAGCTTATTTTGTGGCTTATTTGATAAGTTGTGATTATAAGATTATTTTTCCTAGGATTTAAGTAGTGTAAGCTATTTTCTGAAAATTTTCTAGAATTTTTATAGTTCGTTTAGTATTTTTAAACATTTATTTTCATTAAAAACTTTAAAAAATCATAAAAAATAAAAAAATAATCAAAAAAATATAAATCTTTTTTAGAAAATTTTCTTTTATCATAAAGTTCATAGAAAAATTAGTTTTTCTTCCATAGGGTCTAATTTGCAAAAATTCGATTTTTAAAGAACGGGATTTGTCCCCGTTTTCATTTTTCGTATTTTAATGCTCATTTTAACTCCGTTTTTATAATAGTTTTCTTTAAACTTACTTTTTAGTCAAATAGAGTTCATTTATAAAGAAAAATTTAAGTTAGGTTTCTTTTTAGTACTTTAGGGTTTTTGACCTCCGTTTAGTGGTCCCGTTTTGCGTTTTTAGTTAAATTTTGATTTCCCATTATTTATCCTTGTGCTTAATTGTTATAATTTGATTATTTTAATTGTTAAAAGTAGTTAATCAAATCATCTATTGTTTCCAATTCAAATCATTGTCCGAGCATCAAACGTGAATTCAATTTCACAAATCGTTAGGGAAACGACCCGGGGAATAAAACTTCTCGGTTAATATACGTATTATATTATATATATTTGTGAAGATTTTCCTTTTTACCTTTGTCCTCAAGGGTAATCTGGTAATTTTCTATACTTATTATATATTATATTATTACGTATATATAGATTCTGACGAATCAATTTTTGGAAGTTTGTTGATTGTGATTTGAAGACCATTTTGTTTTTGAAAGTTTTGTTTTGTAAAAAATAAATAAAATAAAAAAAATTATAAAATAAAAAGTAAAAAATATTTTTCTTTTCTTTTAGTATAATTATCATATAAAAAAATCAAAAATATAAAAAAAATGTCCATAATAAAAAAAACAAAGTTGGTAAAAGAACACCAACAAATAATACATTCAATTGAGGTATTATCCATTAATAAGTTCCCAACTCGAATCAAAGATTTAAAAACTTACCAATTGTGTCATTTACGAAATACGGCTCACCTTAAAAAGTAAAATTTTTAAGAACTACCGTGAAGTAAATTTGATTATCCGTTTAAATAGATTGCAAAAAAAAATTGTTATCCGTTTAAATAGATTGCAAAAAAAAATTTAAAAAAAATTGTTATCCGTTTAAATAGATTGCAAAAAAAAATTAAAAAAAAAACTAGTTTAAATTTTCTTTTTCTACTTTGTGCATGCGCACTCATTTTCAAACCCGCAATCGTAACCGTCAACAACAAGCCCAACCGGCTGTTGTTCAACCATTTCATTTAGAAGAACCTGTTGTTAATCCTCCTCTAGTTCCGATGGCTGATAACCGGACTATGGCACAATTGCTCCAAGCACCCACCGAGGGGTACGAGGATGCAATTGTAATTCCCGAAATCAATGCTAATTTTGAGTTAAAGCATGGTTTGATCAATCTTGTTCAAAACAAATAGTTTTTCGGACATGATAAAGAGGATCCACATGCTCACATCCGTTATTTCAATAAGATTACTTCAACAATGAGATTCCCGGATATCCCGAGCACGTCAATTAAGCTTATGCTTTTTCCATTTTCTCTTGAAGGTTCAGCCCGGATTTGGCTAGAAAAAGAACCTCCTCGATCAATTTTGACATGGGATGATCTTGTTTCAAAATTCATTAATCAATTCTTTCCTCCTTCAAAAACGACAAATCTTCGTAATGAAATCACGAGATTTCAACAAAGATTTGACGAATCGTTTTATGAGGCTTGGGATCGATTTAATGACCTTCTTCGAGCATGCCCACATCACGGATTTTCTGAATTACATCAATTAGATACGTTTTACAATGCTTTGAATGCTAATGATCAAGATTCGTTGAATTCTGCTGCGGGTGGAAACTTTTTGGATAAGATGCCTCGTGAATGCTTGAGAATTATCGAGAGTAAATCCAAGGTTCGTAATTCACGAAACAAGGCAGTCGTTGCCAAAGTGAGTTCGAATTCATCTACCCCCAGAATTTCACCAGATGTTGCTGCTCTTACAACCGAAGTTTCTGAACTTAAGAATATGATGAAGATTATGATTATCGACAAACATTAAGCCCAAGCTCCCGCACCCGTAAAAGCGGTCGAGCAGAGTTGTGTAACTTGTGGAGGTGCTCATTCTTATAAAAATTGTCCAGCCACCGATGGCAACGTTTATCGAGACAACATTCAAGAGTACGTTTCACAAGCTGCTGCAGCCAATTTTAATCAAGGAAATACCAATTCTAGACCTCCGATGGTTTCGAATCAAATCCGACCTCCTGGTTTTCCTCCGATTCAGAACAATCAAAACCGTTTCAATCAAAATCAAGGAAATAATTTCAACCAAAATCGAGGAACCAATTTCAATCAAAACCGTGGAAATAATTTTTATCAAGGTCAAGTGTATCAACCTCCGACTAGTCAACCACCAGTTTACCAAGCTCAACCTTATCAAGCTCCTACTCAGCAAATGCAAGGTGTTTCAAAGACCGATTTTGAGAATTATGTCAAGGCTAATGATGTTGTATTGAGAAATATGCAAAATCAAGGCCAAGGTTTACAAAACCAGATGACAAATTTAACGGAAATGCTTTCTAAGTTCGTAAATTCCAATACCGCTTCGTCTTCGAATTCAGGTTCTCTTCCAAGTAACACGGTTACTAACCCGAAGGAAGACTTGAAGGGTATTACTACCAGAAGTGGTACTGCTTATCAAGGACCTACGATTCCTACTTCTTCTCCTAAAGTAGTGGAACATAGAACCGAGGTGACAAAGGACACAGTTTTTCCTACTAATAACGGAATTACCGAAGACGTCCAACCTCCGGTTGTCCCAGTTGAAAAAAAAAATCCAGTTTCTGAGCCAGATATTGCTCCAGTTAGTGCACCGATGCCTAACCCAAAACCGTCAATTCCTTATCCTTCAAGGCAAAATGATAAGATGTTAGATATTAGAAAAAGACTCGATCACCCTGTGTATTAAACTGTTTATTATAGCTCGTAGTTTAATAGTTAATAGTACGTTTTTCGGTTTTAAGTCGGGTACTAATACCCGGTATATTATAAGTACTATATATAGCCTCTTCCAACTTTAGAAGAGGCAAGCTAGTCATAATTTCATTTACCAAGAAAACACTTTCTCTCTCTAAGATATTCTCTCTCAAGTGTTTCTCTCTCTAGAAACTGGCCAGATCTAAGAATCGACCCCGTGTTATGATATAGGATATACCACAGTGAACCCTAACCTTGACTAGCACCCGATAAAACAAGTATGTATTGCATTATGTCTTTAAACAAACTACACTAACTTTAAGCAAACACGCAAAAATACCAAATTTGAGACGCCTAATAAATTCTGCGTGAACCCTAACCTAGACTCGCACCCGATAAAACATATATGTACTACATTACCTCTATAAACAAACTGTATTAACTTTAAACAAACATGCACACATACCTAATTTTAGACGCTTAATACATTTTGAGCGAACACTAACCTAGACTCGCACCCGATAAAACAAGTATGTACTGGATTACGTTTATAAACAAACTGCATTAACTTTAAGCAAACACTTACACACACATACCCAATTTTAGACGCCTAATACATTCTGTGCGATCCCTAATCGAGACTCGCATCCGATAAAAGAAATATGTACTGCATAACCTCTATATACAAACAACATTAACTTTAAAAAAACACGCACACATACCTAATTTTAGACGCTTAATACATTCTGCGCGAACACGAATCTAAACTCGCACCCGATAAAACAAGTATGTACTGCATTACGTCTATAAACAAACTACATTAACATTAAGCAAACTCGCACACATACACAATTTTAGATGCTTAATACATTCTGCACGAACACTAACCTAAACTCACATCTAATAAAACATTTATTTACTACATTACTTCTATAAACAAACTGCATTAATTTTATCCAAACATGCAGACATAAGAACTTTTATACGCCTAAGTCTTTTCTGTGCGTAAACTAACCTAGACACACACCAGATAAACAATCATGTATTGCATTATTTTCACACA
>BQNB010110185.1:0-11847 GCA_026074375.1 Tanacetum coccineum
TGTTCATAGGCAAGTTTCCGGCACAACGCACGAATGCTTCAGAAAACTTATAGAATTTGTAAATTTGTTTGTGCTCTCATACAACCTGCTTTTAAGGCATGCTAGCTGCAAGTTGCTTAATTTGGATCTTTTTTGTTTAATTAGACTTTGGTGTATGAACTATAAGAGATTAGTTGTTTAAACGGTCTCTAAGTTCCGCAGAATGTGTAAAACAACTTATCTAACAAATGGGTATCTAAGGATATTTTTGGATTGGGGGTATGGATATAGAAGAATGAGATGGCAATGATTGTACTAATTGTACACATGTCTTGCAATGTTAGTACAATCATTGTCAATACAAAAACAAGACATACGGTAACTAAACTTTTATTATAAAGTTTTGTATTTCTTTAAAAGATATATCTACATTTGTAAAAAATAATTATAAACTAAAATTAAGAACCATAACTAAAACAAAAAACAAAAATTAAACTATTTGTTTTTAAATATATAAGAATACATTATTAAAAAAATTAGAAAAAACCTCGTGCGTGCACGGGTATTATAACTAGTTAAAAGAGATATATACTTAATCATTCAATTGGTGTGTTACAAATCAACCGTGTATATGATTTTGAAAATTGAATAGCAAGGTGAATGATAAGTTTGGAATGGATTTACAAATTTGAGAGAGATTTTTGGAATGTGTAACTGTCAAATAAATGAAATTCAGGAGTGACTGTAGGAGTTGAATAAAGAAAACCGTTTATTTTACACACAGTTTTAATAAGTCGAATTTTGTGGAATATTATGCCCTTTGAGTCAGCATTCTAGTCAGTATTCCAGTCAGCATTAATTTGTACAGTCACCAAGTCTAGTCATTATGAATTTTTTCATGCCTCGCTTCATATATCGGTAGAAATAGTGTTACATATGAATTTTACTCTAGTGTTAAGAAATTATTTAATACAATAATAAACAAAAATAAAAAACATTGGGAAATGGTCAAATGGGGTTATAAAACGCAACAAGCTAAAGAATGATACAAATTAGAACTCTTTCAATACATTAGGAGGGTCCAACTCAATATTCATAATGAATTTTCACAAAAACTAGCAACCGATAGGGGTGTTGATCAGTTCGGTTAGTTTGGTTCGGTTAAAAATATTTTTTGGGTCAACTAGAAAATCGAACTGAATCGAACTAGAATTCAATTGAACTGAACTGAAAATCTAATTTAAATTCAATTTGGTTTTCGGTTGACCCGAATAACCCGTATTATACAATTTATTTAAAAATAATAATAATTACATAGATTTTTAGCAAAAAAACAATATTTCAAGCATAAAAAATATTTTTTAGAGTAAACTGCAAAATACATCCTTGTGGTTTCATGTTTCTCACGAAATACATCCATGATCGAAACTATTAGCAGTTTACACCACTCGTTAGGCAAACGTTTGCCGAAATACATCCCTCGTCACTAACTTCGTTAAATATTCAGTTTTTTGGGCCCCACTTCAGGGGTATTTTCGTCCTTTTCTTTCCACAAGGATGTATTTCGTGGGAAACATGAAACCACAAGGATGTGTTTTGCAGTTTACTCGAGATTATATGATTTTGGGAAACATGAAAGGACGAAAATACCCCTGAAGTGGGGCCCAAAAAACTGGATATTTAACGAAGTTAGTGACGAGGGATGTATTTCGGCAAACGTTTGCCTAACGAGTGGTGTAAACTGCTAATAGTTTCGATCAGGGATGTATTTCGTGAGAAACATAAAACCACAAGGATGTATTTTGCAGTTTACTCTATTTTTTATATTAGGATAAAATTTTAATGGTTTTTATTTATATATATAAATTATATATATTTATATAAATTCGGTTTTCGGTTCAAATTGTCAAACCCATATCCAACCCGAAAACAGAATTTGTAGTTTGGTTCGGTTTGATTTTGGCAAATCCGGTTTAATTATTTTCGATGCAGTTCGGTTTCGATTTTCGGTTTTTTCGATTTTTCTGCTCACCTCTACAACCAAATGCACATGAATGACGGCTTATGAGCTGGTTGGGAAGGGCCCAACACCCTGGTTCCCCACCCCCTCAGCCCCTTGGCTTTGTTTAAACTTTTGATAGACTCGGAATAATTTTTTTCCTTTGACGAGTATGCTGTATGCGTAATAAAAAGATATTGTTATATTAGATAAAGCCCATTAAAAAGCCCAACTAGTTTTTAATTACTTTTAGCTTGGGCCTAGGGGGGATTACGCAGGGAGCCCAAAACTAGTACCGTAAAGTAGAGATGCAAATCGACCGGTTAAAACCGGTTTTCGGTTATTAGAAAACCGGTTTTAAAAAAACCGGTTTTTCTAATAACCGGTTTCGGTTTTATCGGTTTTTTTGAAATCGGTTTTTTTCGGTTATAAATGTTCGGAATCGGTTTTTATACCGGTTCGGTTCGGTTCGGTTTTTTTCGAAATTTAAAACTTCGAACATTTATTTAATAAACTTGTTAATTATCAAACATTTAATTAAACAATACACCGGAAACATACTAAACAAATACAATCATAAATTTTTATTTGCACCGGAAACATACTAAAAAATACAATCATAACTTTTATTTAAACAATACAATTATACAACTAAAAATATTTAAATACTAATACATTTCGAGCTTCGGCATGGCCATCACCCGAAAATATATTAGTGTACTCAAGTAGTCAAGTATGTCGAGCTTCGGCATTGCCATCACCCGTTATACTCAATCCATTAAATCTTCCAAAAATTCTTCTACATCTACGTGTTCAATATCTAAGTCTTCAAACTCACCTTCATCTAATTCGGTATTCGGAGGTGATATCCCTAATTCAACTTCTTCTCTTGCTATAGTTTCTTCAACGTCTTCTAATATCGGACCTTCCAACGATGTTTCATGTTGTACCCTATCTACTCCGTCCAAATAATCTTTCAAACATACACATACTTCCACGGATTCGGGGGTTAGTCTTGACCTTCTTTCCGATATAATTCTACCGCTAATAGAAAAGGCCGATTCGGAAGCTACCGTCGAAGCTTGGACCGTTAATAAGTCACGAGCCATAGCGGATAAAATTGGAAATTGGATTTCTCTTTCTTTCCACCAAGCCAAAATGTCAAAGTTTGTAAACTCTTCGGGCCTTAAAGTTATTAAAAAGTTTGTAGCCATATATTGTCCCAACTCGCTTGTTGGGGCCGATGTTCGTTGACGCTTTGTAGCGTCTTCAAATAAACTATTATAAAGGTTTATATTAATGTCATTTGCCATTCGGGAGGACGATCCGGCCCGCATTTGGTCAACAATTGGGTTTTGTTGTTGACCATATTTTGTTGCATAAATTCCAAATAATTTTTTAAAGTTATCGTTAAATATAAAAATTTGGGAGTTTATATAGTTGGGGTCGGGGTTGTCAGCGTCTAACCCAAAGGATAAGTCTAAATTGTTCATTATTCTTGTTATTAAAAGTTCTACGCCTCCAACATTTAAACATGGATTAAGTGCGGCGGAACAAGTAAAAACCAAAGGTAAATTAGCAAAATATTTTACAAATTTCTTTTTTATAACTTTAACCATTCTTCTAAACATTTGACTAGGTGAGGTTTTTAATTCGTCTAATTTTTCCGTCATAGCATAAATTTGATTTAAAACTAATGAGCTAGTTGGGTAATAAACACCCGATAATATAGTTGTTGCCACTTTAAAAACTTGTAAAAAAATAGTTAAATCATTTAGTAAATCCCAATCTTGGTCGCTTATCGAAACGGACTTATTTCTATTAACAAGTGTTTCATTAAAAGCGTTTAAAGTCTCACGTTGTCGTAATATATTTTCAAACATCATGCAAGTAGAATTCCACCTAGTATTATTATCATAGCAAGGTCCTAGGGGTTCTTCACCACATTGTTTACGAAAACGTCTATAGTTCATTTGTCGTTCGTTACTCGAACTATATATAGTTACTAATAAACCCCTAAATTTCATCCTTAAACTATCACATATTTTTAATGCCGCTTGCACGGATAAATTTATAACATGAGCAACACAACGGGAATGAAAAAAAAGACCATCTAAAACGGGTTTTATACGTAATTTTAACAAATCCATAGCTCTAGTATTATTGGATGCATTATCTAGTGAAATCGTAAAAACTTTATCATCTAAATTATATTCAATTAAAGTGTCATGTAAAATTTTTCTTAAATTAGATCCCGTATGAGGATAACCAAATAGTTTAAAAGCAATTGTCCGTTTCATTAATAACCAAGATTCGGGATTAAACCAATGAGCCGTAACGGCTAAATAAGAATTTGCCGTACCATGTGGTGCGGTCCAAGTATCCGTAGTTATAGAAACACCATATTTATAATCACGAAAACCATCAATAATATCTTTTTTAGCCGTTTCCCATAATTTAAAAGCATCACTTCTAAGAGTAGTACGACTTACATGTTGATACCGCGGTTGTAGCCTCCTTTTGATGATCTCCGTAAGCTTGACGTTGTCGAAGTGGTTGAATGGAAGCGCTTGTTGAATGACAAACTTCGTAAAATCAAGTCGAACCGCATCATTATCAAATATAAAAACTTGACCATCCGCACCAATAGTACCTTGTGACGTATCATTTTGGCTAACCGCATTACAACCGTTCTTATGAGTCCGGAGTGTAGTGTTAGACGCGGGGTTATAAAATTTCATACATTTCTTGCAACGCGCCTTTTCCACCCCATCCATTTCTTGCAAACGCGCCTTTTTCACACCCCATCATCATAAAAACACAGTATCGTAATTAGCCCAAACATCGCCTTTTCTCGGAGTTGTCTAATTCGCATCACCATATTCATATTGTGTAAATTATTTTTGAGCATGACTAATAGAAACGAGAGGCATAGTGGATTAGCATGTTTGTGATTGTGAGTTTTCCATTATAAGCGGATTTGAGAATTAGAGTATATATCTCACAGATTAGAGAGAAAAAGAGAGATTACGTGAGTGTTTTTGATGTGTTTTTCAAACCCCAACCCATTACATTATATTATATCAATCTAAACCATAAAGAGCCCTAAAATCTGAATCAAAAAACAAACAAAAAAAACACAAAAAACATAAATAAAACGGCTAGTAGCCGTTATTATTTTTTTTTTTTAAAAAAAACCGTTTAAAACCTTAATTTAACAAAATCTACGTTTTTTAAAAACGGCTAGTTTGACTTATATTTTGACCGGTTTTTTTACCCGTGTAAAACCTCCACAGTTTTTTTTAAAAATTATAAAACGGTCTATATTGAACTTATATTTTGACACGGTTTTTCATTAATCCGATTAAAACCAACCTTTTTTTTTTTATAAAACTAAGTTGACCGTTTGTATAAAAAATAAAAAAATTAAAAAATTAAAAAAATAAATAAAAAATAAATAAAAAAACCGGTTAAAACCGTTATAATACCGTAAAAAAAAACCATGTCGTGAAAAACCGCGATAACCCAGGATCTAACCGTTTCGGGTTTATAATTAACACGAACCGTTAAAAAAAAACCGGTTTTTTAAAAAACCGGTTTCGGTTTTTCGACCGGTTTTTTAAAAAACCGGTTTTGAATTTGCATCTCTACCGTAAAGGAAGGAGTCAATCAGTCAAGAGGTGAGCCGAAAAAACCGAAAACCGAAACCGAACCGAACCGAATTTCCTAAAACCGAACCGAACCGAACTACTAATTCGGTTCTCGGGTTGGATATGAGTTTGCCACTCCGAACCGAAAACCGAATTCCATAAAAAAAATATATATTAACTTTTTATATATTTATATAAATATATAATTAATTAATATATATATATATATATATATAATCATATATATATATATATATAATCTATATATATATTATATATAGTATATATATATATAAATATATATACTATATTATATATATATAAAATCTATATTATAATATAATATATATATATATATATAATATATAATATATATATAATATAAATTAATATATATATATACATTTATATATTTATATATATAAATACTATTAAAATATTATCATAATATAAAAAAACACTTTTTATGTTAATAATAATTTTTTGTTTACTAAAAATCTTTGTAATTATTAATTTTTTTAAAAATAGTGAATTCAGGTTATTCGGGTCAACCCGAGAACCGAACCGAATTCGAATCGGTTTTCGGTTCGGTTCAATTGAATTCTAGTTCGGTTCGGTTCGGTTTTCATATTGACCCTAAAAAGTTTTTAACCGAACTAACCGAAAACGCGATAACCGAACCGATCAATACCCCTAGTCAAGACTCAAGTATTAGTCCTCATAAATCATAGAATGAAACTTCTATATCCAAAGTCAATAGCATGCAAGGGGGTAGCCAAATATACTTTGATAAATTCTTATCAGTTATGATCAAATAAAAAGAAATCTTAAAATAAAAAGAATAAGAAATAAGTATAATTACACATTGGAAATACATCAACTTAAATTAAATGCATCCTTAATATTTTAGATGCACCCTAATATGTTTTGTAGCAAAAAATAAGATGTATAAACGTATATTAGATGCATTTCATCAAGTTAGGTGAATCCTATGTATTTTTCGTCCTCTGTGGTTCAATTTTTTTTGCTACTACTACTTTGTATCGTTTTCACTTCAAAAATCACTTTCGAAACTAATTGGGATGCATCTAAATAAATAGAGATACATATAATTCAAGTCGATGAATCTCAAAAGTATGGTTATAGTTTTTTCTCATCCTTCTCATTTTAGGTGTTTTTTCTTACTGGATCCGTACCCAAATTCTTATTTCTATTTTTGTGTTTTAGTATTCGGAATAATTTCACATATCACTCTATTTTTGTGTATAATTTCATATATACTCAATTTACAACTATCGAACGTATAATGAACAACATTTTTATTGTATGCTTGTGTATATATAAAAATTTTAATTAAAATAAAAGGAGATATGAAATTGTGCCATATTATATACTAGCTTATAAACCCGTGATTTATCACGGGTGGCTTATAAATTTTTTGAAAAAAACATTATTCAAACAATAAATTTTTTGAAAGAAACATTATTCAAACAATAAAAGGTAATAAATGTTAGTGAAAAATAAAAAAAGTAAAAATTTCCCGTCTAAAGAACAATCAATTATTGACCCGCAACTTGTTTTCATGTATCCATTAGACCATTACACATTGACAACGATCTTATTATTTTTTATTTTATCGCACTGAATTTAGTTTCACATCTAATAAACACACGAATTTAACAATTATAAGTTCAAATTTTAAAACTGATAGAGGTTATTATATCATGTTCTACGACATATTGACTTTGACTAATATGAGATCTTTAGAAAAAGCTTGGCAATGGTGCGGATACTTATTTTTGGGAGGATTTGTGGCATGGAGACATGGTTTTGAAACAAAGATATCCTAAATTCCTAAAGTTTAATGATGCTAAGGTTCGTTAATGAATTTCGGCCTATCAGTTATTTGATGATGCGTTTATAGGTGATCACGGAAGTCTTAGCTAATCGTTTGGCCACTGTATATCCGATTTAGTTCTCCGAGAGACTCAATCGGCCTTTTGATGGCTAATCGACAAATATTGGACGTTCCTTTTATCTTAAATGAGATGTTAAACTGGTGAAAGAGAAAAAAGAAGCAATCTATGTTTTTTAAGGTTATTTTGCTAAGGCGTGATGATTCGGTCGGTGGGATTATCCGTATGGATATTCTTCATGCGATTGGTTTGGGCCAAAAAAGGTGTAGGTGGGGATCCGTGTACAATTACTTCCTCCATGGCTTCCATATTGGTAATGGTAGCCCAACGTCGAGTTCCCTTTTTGTTGATGGGTAGAAAACAAGGTGATCCGTTGGCCCCTTATCTTTTCATTCTTATTATGGAGTCGTTACATATCTCTTTCTCCCGTGTTGTTGATGATGGGCTGTTTAAAGGTTTTCAATTGCATGGCTCGGTTAATATTTCTCATCTTTTTTATGCTGACGATGCCATGTTCATTGGAGAGTGGTCCGAACAAACTGTACATAATATTTTAAGATCCTTAATTGCTTCCATCATGCGTCGGTCTCAAATCACATTGCTAAGAGCCAAGTCCTTGGGTGTCGGGGTTTCTCAGAATGTTGTTGCGTGCAGGCGGCGAATAGGATCCGGGTGTGTTGTTTTGAACACTCCATTTCGGTTATCTTGTTGTGACGGTTGGGGGAGTGTAATGTCTCGGTAAAGTCGGCTTGTGGTTAGCTTGGTGTAACAAACTCCAAGCCCAGTGTTATCTAAATGGAAGGTTAAAAAACCCTTCATAGGCGCTTGACCCTTCTTAAATCCGTTCTTGGGGCCTCTCCAATTTATTATATGTCAATCTTTAAGGTTCCAAAAGGCGTGTTGAAGACTATGGAATCTATCCGTAGTAAGTTCTTCAACGGTGTTGATTCTTCGGATAGAAAGATTTCGTGGGTAGCTTGGGACAATGTCTTAGCGTCCAAACTGAACGGTGGTCTTGGTGTCTCAAGTTTCTTCGCGTTGAATCGTGCTCTTTGTTGAATGGTGTGGCGCCGTCATTCTGGCATGGCATCTTTATGGAGTAAAGTTATTCAAGCGATTTATGGCCTCAAAGTTTGATCTTCATGTGACCGATCAACCCTCGATTTGGTGCTCTATTTTACGTGAAGTAAAATCTTTGAAAGATTCTGGTTTTGATTTTTCTTCGCATTGTAAGAAGCGGATTGGGGACGGGTCTTGTACTAGTTTTTGGTATGATATATGGTTAGCTGATGCCCCTCTTTGGTTGTGTTCAGTTTCCCCGTTTGTTTGCTCTCGAATTGGATTAAGGAGATTGTGGTGGCTAATAAAATGGGAGCCTACTTCGGATTTCAGCTTCTTTTCGCCGGGACGTGCGTGATGGAGCTGGAGCGGCTTTATGCGCTGGAAGTGAAGAAGACTGTCGATGTGGCTTCTAAACTGTCACAGGAGAACTTGACCTGGTCTTTTCGTCGTCCTCCTAGAAGCGGAGTGGAACAAGATCAGTTGACGGATTTAACGACTTACGTGGAAGGTGTTGTTCTTGGTGTCACGCCTGATAGGTGATATTGGACGCTTGATGGTTCGGGTGAGTTCTCAGTAGCTTCGGCTAGAAAGGTTATTGATGATAACAGATTTTCGGAAGTGTCTACTCAAACTCGATGGATAAAAGCGGTGTCAATCAAGGTTAACATTCATGCGTGGAAGGTGAGAATGGATTGTTTGCCTACCCGTCTTAATATATCCCTGAGAGGTATAGATATTCCGTCTATTCTTTGTCATGTTTGTGGTAGCGTCACGAAATCGTCAAGTCGTTTATTTTTTGATTGCCTTGTTGCGAAAGATAATTTTCGCAAGATTTGCCGTTGGTGGGAGGTGGATTTCATGGAAGTGCATACGTTCGATGAATGGGTTTCTTGGATCGTAAATCTTCGGATTCCTATCAAGCATAAAAGGTTGTTAGAAGGGGTGTGTTTTGGGTTGTGGTGGCTAATTTGGGCTTATCGTAATAAGTGTGTCTTTGGTGTAGTTTCTCCTTCTAAGGCGGATATTTTTGATGATGTTGTGTCGTATTATTTTTATTGGAGTCGGTTTAGATGTAATGTTTCGTTTAGTTGGGTTGATTGGCTAAAAAATCATCATCTTGTAACTTTGAAATTTTTCTAGCTTCTTGCTAGTTTTTTAATAATGTGTTGTTCAAAAAAAAATTAAGAATACAACCAACATGAATGTTTTTGACACGTTAACCCGTTAAAAGTATTATGAATACAATGATGAAGTAGTAACTAAAAGAATAAGTTAACATGGCTGAAATTTAAGGTAATTTAAATCGGATCAATTATAACAAATAAGAGCTTTCTCCATCATCACTACTCGTAAACAATATATAAAAGCCTCAAACATGTTCCTCAAAGGTATATTACATAGTTCGAGTAATACAATCATAAGCATAACTCAAGTTCATACATTTCGAGTCTTGATTCTAACCTTGTTAATGTTCCAAACAGGGTCAATGAGCATACAATCAATTTGAGAGACGGGACTTATGGTTTACGATTTATGTAATTGTGAAAAATGCAAAATGACAATTTAAGTGTGCTATATATATTAGCCAAATATGTATAAATATAGAGTCAAAGGTTGTTATACATATATAAGAAACTTGACTAATAAGTTGTATACACTTGTAAAGAAATCTAACACCTAGGAGGCAATAGCAAAATATCCCAGGCGATTGAGCAACATCCACCTCAAAAGCCTACACCATTAACGAAAATAATAGAGCCCCTAACTTTTTGGAGTTGTATAGTGAGTATTGCAAAGAAAATTAACACACATCTGTTTGAATTGAGAAGCATTTTTATGTTGAAACCTTGATTTAAAAAGACATATTTGAAGATATAAAGAGAAATAAAAGTCAATACTAATGCACACTAATGATCATCAACCTATAAAGAAATTTATACCAAAAAAAGAAAGTTTTTTTAGGATTGCAATTTTTCTAAACTTCTAGTGAAAAGAAGTTACAAAAAAATAACAAAATCCAATTCGAGTCACATTATTTTAAGAACTCGTGCTAAGAGAAGACAACTTATGCCAATCTCAAGTGTAAACTTGTGATTTTGAGGCCACAAAGATTAATCAATTTAAAAAATAAGCGATCTAAAATTGTGTATTGAAAACAACTTTAAGCATATTGTTTTCGTCAACAGCGAACACAGTGTGCAAATTAGCTCTTTATATAAGCAAACCAAACAACAACAAAAACTATTTAGATTCAAAAGACAAATGATTCATGCAACAAGCATGATTGCCCGCGTGTTGCTACGGGGCGTTAATTTTTTATTTTTTTTAAATTTTAATTTTTTTTGCTTTGCGTAGGGCGGTTTTTGATTGCGTAAGAGCTGGACCTTTCACGCGTTGCGGCGGGGCTTGTTTTTGTGCGATTTGATTACATAGCATGCGCGTTGCCGCAGGGCATAATTTTTCGCGAATCTGTTTCGAATGAATATTGAGTGGAAATATGTTCACGTGTTGCGGCGTGGAATCCAATATGCTTACACCAAAAAAAAAACCACGAAATCCACCCGAGGCGATTGATACCAATTGTAGGAACCGATTTAATGCTTCCACTTCATAACACGAATCACGAATCAAGAAATTAGAGAGAGAGAGAAACTCGAAATGTAGAGAGAGAAGAGAGAGAGATGAGATAGAAAAGAAAATAGATTTTGTGAAAAAAGATATTTTCTAAAAATGAAAATATCTATATATATATTTAGATATTTTAGAAAATATCTAAATATATATATACCCCTACACATTTAATGTGACGCGCGGGATATATAACTAGGACCCGGGCTCGGGTTTTGTTTGGGATTAAACCCGAAACATATACAATATTAGATTATCTATCGAGCCCGATTCCCGATATTATCTTATTACAACATTAACTAATTAAAGACCGAAGCTCCATCGTAGAGTGACCGAGCTTCCTTGTTCTAC
The DNA here is from genome assembly GCA_026074375.1 of Tanacetum coccineum. Classification (NCBI taxonomy): domain Eukaryota; kingdom Viridiplantae; phylum Streptophyta; class Magnoliopsida; order Asterales; family Asteraceae; genus Tanacetum; species Tanacetum coccineum. The sequence goes on from BQNB010110185.1 coordinate 11,586, forward strand.
TCAATAAATTGAGGCTAACAATCTCCCCCGAAGTGAGGTCTTGAACACGGGAACGAGCTACCTTTATTGACTCAATAAAATTGAGGCTAACAAAGCAAGTAGTAGAAAAAGGGGCTACGAACTCACCTTGAGTGAATGATAATCAACAAGTATTCACAATAGAAAATGCGTCACCCTTACGATCGAATGCAACCTAAATTATCATAGGTCGTATAAGTACTAATCACATTGAGTAATCTCTACCATGCATAAGTCTATTTAG
>BQNB010110186.1:0-11313 GCA_026074375.1 Tanacetum coccineum
CAACCGATGTTGCACCCTTCTAAAGGACCGAGGTTTAATAATGTTGCAATAATAATAATAATAAAGCCAAATTTCGACTCCGGGGTTATCTAAATAAAGCCTCCGTCTCTGGACTCGTAGTTGAGTTGTTTCGGATGAAATAAAAAGGATAACCCCTAAATCATGTGATTTGGCTCTTTTTAATTAACCCTTTTATAAATATATAAATAAATATATAATATTTATAAATATATAATAAGGATAATTATCAACAAAATCAATGAAACCGGAAGTAGTATATGATGTTCCCGGGTCGTAGTCCCAACGAGGAGTGAATTGGAAAGTCGAGAGTCGGTTTGATATTTGATGTTTGAATAAAAAAAATTAGACTTAGTTTTTCTAATTGAAATGCAAAAACGATTAAGGAAAACCTAAGAACGAAAGCTAAAATGATTTAAACCTAAAACGGGAACGGAAACGTAAAAACGCGAGTTTAAAAAAAAACTAAATTATCAAAAACTAAACCCTAAATGATTTTTTAAAGTTTTAATAATCCTAAATTACTAAATTAAAAGAAATATTAAAGAAAATCCTAAAACGGGAACGTTTAAAGTTGAAAAATAAAGAAAACGAGAACCGGGCTCGAAACCCGTTCTTTAAAAGATGAAATTTTGCAAAAATGACCCTACGAATGCAAAACTATTTTTCCTAAGTTCAATATAATAAAAGAAAATTTTGTAAAAAGAATTATATTTTTTTGACTTTTTTATAATTTTTTATGAATTAAATACGAATTTAACTAAAATTAATTATAAAAAATATTAAACTAAATTAATAAAATCTGAAAAAATTAAGGAAATTAATTTAAACTGTTTAAAACCTAGGAAAAATAAGAAAGTTGAAAAAGCCTATCGAATAAGCAGTTAAAATAAGCTAAAACGGCTGATGGGCTTAAGGGCTAAAAAAAGGATAAGGGAATAATTTATGCAATAGCTGTTGGATGAGCTATTGTAGCACAATTGGCAATGGGGTGTGAGTGTGGGGCGTTGGTATAAAGGGGGAGGTCTAGGGTTCGAGCCTGGGCCTCTTCTTTTTTATAAAACTTTTTTTTTCTTTTTTTTAAACTTAAAAAACTAATAAAAATAAGCAAATTTTAAAAAGATAATTTTTTTACAAATCAATAATAAGCTGGAAAATGAGCTAAATAGGGGGCAGATTAACACTTTTTGCACTAAAACTTAATATGCCAATTGTTAAGAACTTCTAAGGCAAATAAGCTATGGCTAACATGAAATAAGCAAGACAGATTTACTACCTAACCTAATAAGCAAAAGTAACAAAATTAAGCTAAGGTAAAGAGGACAAAATAGCACAAAAATAAGCTACTAAAAAAACAGATTATGCTTTTTATTCTAAATTCTAAGGAAAGCTAAACTTAAGGGATCCTAAGGGGCAAAATAAGCAAGGAACCTAAAAACTAAGCTAAGGAAAATAGTGAGCTAAACCTAATAAGCCAGTGTAGACACTAATAAGCACAAAAATATAAAGAAGGTAAGCAGAAATAACAAATAAGCAAATGGACAAACTGCCTACACAACAGCCTAAAGGGACACTTCTTGGCTTAAAAATAAGCACTAAAAAGGGGGTCTTAAGGCTAAAGGGGTATAGGGCTTGTATAACAGCTTATGGGCTATCTATAACTGTCAAGAAAATAAAATTCGAGAAGCAAATAAGCTGTTAAAAAGGAACTCAAAAATAGACAGTTTGCACCAGGGGAGTTTTAACTAGTTTCAAAGGGCTAAAAGCCAGCTTATGAATAAGCAGGCTAATAAGCTCAAAACAGAAAAACAAACTAAAACAGATTAAGATTGGCTCTTAAAGAGCTTGTGTACAAAAAATTAAGAACTAACAACCATTTAAACCATCTGATAACTTTGGATTTAAAAAGACAGTTTGAGACTTGAAGAACACTTATGAAAACTTTAACAAATCTTTGACAGATTTTTAAAGACATAGAGGAAAGCTAGAAGGTTAATACTCCCATGCATTTAGACACTAAAATGAACTTCAAAACAATCCTTGAAAACAGTTTTAAAAGGCTTAATCAAAAAGGACTTATGTAACTATTTTGTCAAAACAGTTTCAATGCATCATTTAGATTAAACTTAAAAACAAATTTTTGAAATTTAAAACTTTGAAAAACTGAATTAACTTAACTTAAGAATGTTGGTTTAAGCTAGCCAAGTGACCTATTGGTTTTAAAACTCAAAAAGACCCGTTTTGACCCTTGACCCAAACACCCCTTTAAATAAGAAAAATCAAATTCAAGCTTAATTAAAGGGTTTTAAGGCTAGGCTTTTGAAAACCAGATAACAAGCAAACAATGTTGAGCAAAACTAAGATAAAAGCATACAATAATAAGCACTAAATAAGCTATAAGCAACAAGCAGTATTAAGTATATAAGGGACAATTTTTGACTTAAATCTTAAATAAAAGACAAAGCAGGCAAATAACAACGTAAACAAGCATAAATATCAGATAATAAGCAAGGTAAGCAACAAGATAAACACAAATAAGCTAATGAACAGTAAAAATTAGCAAAAATTAAAAAGAAAACTTACAAAGAGTCCTTGGCTTTTTGGCAAGATTTAAGCTCTCACAAGCTTAAAAACAGATCCTAATGCTTACCATAAGCTCTAAAACCCATGGCCATCCTTTTCAAACCATGCTCCTTGCTTCTTTGACAGTTTCTTTGGAATTTTTTTTTTGGATTTTTGACTTTTTTGACAGAAAATGGAATGAGCTTCTATAAAGGCTTTCAATGACTTAAAAGCTTATCTATAAGCTTAAACAACAGAATTTTTAAAGACAAATAAGTAAATGACACTATTTTAAAGAAAGCTTAAAAATGACAGAAATTTAAATGCAATAATTTAAAATGACAAGAAATGAAATGACAGAAAACTTAAATTGCAATATTGAAAAGGGTACAAATTTTTGATATTACAAGTTGTTTGCTTAAAACACAAAAATTCGACACTCTTAAAAATGAAAATACAAAAGCCTACTTATACTAAGTCTTGTGTCTCTTTGGCTGTGTTTCTTCATAGAGAAAATTCCAGGCATGTGCTTGTTGTGTGAGAGAGATGCCCAATCAATCTTGGCCCTTCATGTTTGCTTGGAGCCCAATCTCTAATCTCAACCCTTCATTTGTTGTTGTTTTCTTCGAACCAATGGTTGGCTTAGGGATTGCCAACTTGTATCTTGGAGGCTTGTGAGGGGAAAGAGATGAGTTTGGAGTATAGTGAACAGTGGTCGAGGAGGGGGGGGGACAGGGATACATGAACAATGGGTCAGGGATTTGGCGGGTAAAATGGGTTGTGTGTACAGGGTTTTAATTTTGTTTTGTGCAGAGGTGAGTTTGGTGACTTGGCAATTTTCCCCCCTCAAAGTGTCTTATGAGATTGCAATACCAGTCCTTGCGGTGTAAACGCCCGTTAAGTATCATAGATTTGGGCCAGTTTATATCAATTGGGCTCGTTTGGTAAATGAAAGGGATAATGGGCTTTTAGTGGTTAAATATAAAAGGGATTGGGCTCATGGTCTTCATATAGTATACTAATGGGCTGACCCGGCCCATTAGATGGGTTTGGGTGGGTCCATTAAGTATTCTTCGGTATCGGCTCCGGTTTTGACTGTTGACTTTGCGGGGCTGACTTGACTTCATCTTGGGTTTGCTTCGATTTGACTTTGTCTTTTCCACGCTTTTCCATTCCGTGCTCAGTTTTGTTGTTTTTAGCTTGATTTTTCGTCCTTTTTTTCGGATATCCGTTTCCTGCACAATATAAGTGAAAACATACAAATACAATGTATTTTTTGTACGTTTTTGGTCATTTAAGTCCGATTTTAATGGTGAAAGGTATGTGTAATTAAACGCATACCAAAATCCCCCATACTAAGACATTGTCGTGTCCTCACGCAATGCTATGAAGTAAGCACTTAGAAAACTAAGAATCTCGATCCCCCTCGACTAATAACCTCGAAAAGTAGCTAAGTGTTTGTTGAGGGGAAGTAAAGACTCATAAGTTTGGAAAAGCCCCGTCTTTACCATTTTAAATATATACTCTTACACATATTTTTGTATTTTTTATTTTAAGCAACTAACTAACTTATTTGACTTTCGTTATTTTATAACTTTTAGGGATCATAGAACAAGATGCATTTTGATCCGAGAATGCCCCAAAAAGGATAAATTCATCGTCCCCGACTTTTTATTTATTCCAAACCAAGCTTAAAACGAAATCACCGCTAAATATGAGTTAAGATGCTAACACTACTCATATTTGCAACTTGTGAACTTTTCACTCCCGACAATTATTATATCTTAGGTGTATGTGCTATTTTGAATTTCAACCATGGATCAACGTTTTGCAAAATTCTATGCTTCACGTTTCACCCGAGAATAATGAGTTTGAAGGCGAGATCATCCCATGTAGCGACTTTCGTCTTGACACATCCCAACCTTGCGGCTAAGTGACCAGGCTTTTGACACCTCACAGAGACTAGTATCGGGACTCACAGACCTTAGGTTTCAAAAACTCTCAGATTTTCCGTATACACATAGCTTATAAAATAGAATAGTTAAAGTTTAAAAGCATATTTAAATTTAATAAAAAGAGATCTATTTATTCATTCACACTTAATATTAAACATTTATGCAATTGTAACCCTCGACCTTTTAGAAGGCTGCAACATCGGTTGTGAGCCGGCAAGATGCAGCAAACTTTTATCAGCCCACAGTTTATATTTATTATATATTTTTTTCATTTTTCAACATATCATCATCATTTTTTTATATATATGATAGAGAGAAGACTTCTTTTTGAAAAATTCAAGTATAAATGTGAACTAAGGCTAAATTTTTTGCTATATACTACATAAAAATTATTGATTTAAGTTTAATCTCCAAAAATAGCACGTATATTAGTCCGGTTAGAAGCTTATGGGAGAAAAAGTGACAAATTACACACATAAGCTCTTAAGATTTCCAAATAATCCTTGTTTAGCATCCAACTCATACTTAACTCTATCATTTTTCGTTCTTCGCAAATATTCGCGAACGCTTAGTCTAAATGTTAAGGAACAAGCTAGAGCTCAACACGCTCGATCGAGTCAAAATTTACTCTTATTCTACCCAGCAGGAAAGTCAAAATTGTGACAAAACACTTATTTTATTTTTGAAAATTTTTAATTTTTTTTCATTTTTTGGTATTTTTCAAAAATTTTGGTGGTAAAAACGGGCTTACGTGAAAACAACGACTGCAGGCATAATCAAATCGAAGATCCCCCCATACTAGACTAAACATTGTCCTCAATGTTTTACGAAGGGCCTCTACGTAAATCCTAAGCCGTTTATTAAGTATGCTTAAAGATAAACGTTAGTCGATAAGATTTGGATATCGGATTCCCAAAATGAAGCTGAGAATGTGAAGCTCTTCTGATCGAAGGACAAAAACTACGAGCACGAGTAGCTTCAAAAATCTGGGACATCCTGGACAATACAAAACAAAACACAAAACACAGAAAATGGAAAAAGGTGAGGCTCCTCACTAAAAAAAACACTTATTCATTACTACCATACTACTACTACGATGATAATACTATGATAAGCATGAGTTGCCACCCACGAAGCGCTTGTTTTAGGTCACTTAGCTTGACCCAATCCCCCCATACTTGATCTTGTCAAGGGGGATAGAAGTGGAGACACGAAACATCCAAGACTCGGATGTCCTCTTGGTAAGAGCAAGGAAAAATCTCCACTGGGCTTTCAAGAATTTTGATGACTTTGAAAGCTTTAGGGCCCCAATGAGATAGCTCCAGGTGAAGAGAGTTATGAACTCTTTTAGAAGTAAGAATCCCGGGGTTGAAAACTCTTTCCTCATTTTCGGATGAAGACGAGAGTAAAGCTCCTAGCCCGGGAACTTCTTTGTGGAAAGGAAGTTCATAAAGAGGAGAGTTAAAATCTCTAAGAATTAAAAAAGCATTAGTGGCCTTCTTTACATTCTTATCCGGTGTTGCAAAGTTGGTGACTTCAAAGAGGTTTTCATGAATGAGTATACCTGGATTAAATACCTTGTCCTCGTTGTCGGTTGAAGACAAAGCATCAACCTTGGAAAAAATCCTCATAGAAAACTGAGTCATACTTGGGAAAAGGAAGGAAATCACTTAATTCAGGAAGATCAAGTTCATCAATCAAGATTTTAGAATCTTTGATTTTCTCTTCTTTGAAGTCAAATGGATCATCATAAGTATCATCATTAACGGTCTCATGATCAAAAAGATTATCATCATAATCATCCCATAATGGTGGGGATGAGTAATCAAAAGCATATTCATTGGTGAACATCTCAGAAATGGTATCATCAAGATTGTCATCAAGAGAATTTTCATCAACCGAATCTTCGAGAATAGAACATTTCACTTCTTTAATAACGTCTTCCGAAGTCATATCATCATCTCCCGGTGGAAATGATTCACTAGGAGCGAGTTCATCGGTGAACTCCTCGGAGATGGTATCATCAAGGTTGTCATCAAGAGAATTTTCATCAACCGAATCTTCGAGAATAGAATCCATATCCTTGATAGGATCATGGTTAAGCAAATACTCTAATTCTAGAAGATCGGATTTGGCATCAAAGGGAAGATCATCATTTCCTGGTGGAAATGTGATATGAGCGAGTTCATCGGCGAACTCCTCAAGAAAATAGTCACTAGTTTCAGAAATGTGGAGACTAGGTGAAGAAGAGGTGGTACTGCCACTTAAAGAATTATGAAAAGGAGGGAGAAGAGATGAAGGATTACTATTTCCTGGTGGAAATGAATCACTTGCGAGATAAGCTTCGAATTCTTCCCAAATTAACTCACTTTCTTCGAGGGAGATAAGTGTGGGGGAAGAAGAAGAAGACTTGGTCTCGGGTTCCGAAATCGGAGTGGGATTGCCACTCAATTGATTATCATGATACGGAGGGAGATCTTTGGTTTTATCAAGATTTAGCAAGTTCTCAATAATGTCTTCCTCCGGATCAAAGATATCATCATTAACTTCCGGTGAAGTTAAGTCGGGATAAGAAGAAAAAGGAGAAGTGGGATTGCCACTTGGATGATTTGTTGCAAACAAATCTTCACGATATTCCTCATGTGAAACATTGTAGACATCAATCATGTTGACTGATTCTTGATGAGGTTCATTTGAATAGCTTGAAGTGTCATTTCTCATGTTTAAGATTAGTCTTTCATTACCGTCACGGAGAATCATTTCTTCTCCATGAACGTCAATTAAAGCACGAGCGGTCCGTAAGAATGGTCTACCCAAGATGAGTGGGACACGCGGATCGCTTTCATAATCAACAATGACAAAATCAGCCGGGAATGTGAACTTTCCAACCGGAACAAAGACATCTCTTGCAATTCCTTTCGGAGTGCAAATATCACGGTTAGCAAGTTCAAGAGTCATTTGGGTGGAAATAAGCTCGGGTAATCCTAACTCTTTCCACACCGAGAGTGGCATCAAGTTTATGCTAGCACCTAGATCGGCTAGGGCTTTGCACTTGAGCTCACTAAAACCACACGGAATGAGAAATTTCCCAGGGTCACCTAGCTTTTCGGGAAGCTTCTTAAGGATAACCGCTGAGCAATTTTCATTAAGGGGTGTGTTTGCCAATTCAATAAGTTTCTCCTTGTTGGAAAGGAGAGACTTAAGCATCTTTTGATATTTTGGGATTAAAATCAATGCATCGGCAAGAGAGATATTGATGTGAAGTTGTTTAAACATTTGCCAAAATTTGTGGATTTGGACTTCATCTTTTTCTTTTTGTTTTTCTTGATTCATTCTTGACGGATAAGGAATATGAGGATAACGAGGATCCCTTTGGTGAATCATAAAGTTTCATTGAGAAGGAGGTTTAGCTTTTTGGACAAGAGGAGGTGGGACCTTAATGGTATACTCACCATGTTCTGGGTCCGTTAAAGTCTCCTCTACACGTTCATCCTCCTCCGGATTTATGAATGGAGGAGGCATGGGAACGGTAGGTCCATCAAGAACAAGACCACTTCGGGTGGTAATGGCTTTCAATTCACCCTTCGGGTTAGCAACGGTGTTGCTAGGGAGAGATCCCGAACCCGAGGTAGAAGCGGTGTTCATTTGAAAGAAACTAGCCATCATGTTCTTAAGCTCGTTTGTTTGATTTGACATTGAAGTTTGAATCGAAGATTGAATTTCATTCCTTAACTCATTTTTCACATTATTAATTTGAGCTTGCATGGCTTTCATATTAACATCATTCATTTTCTTAAATTTTTCCAACTCGCTTAATGGAACACTTTGATGTTGTTGAATTGGAGCTTGATAAGTTGGATTTTGATTGAAATTGTTTCCTCGGTTATATCCTTAAGGTTGGCTAAAATGGTTTTGATTATTTTGCCCGTTTTATTGAACAAAATTCGGTGGTCTTGTTTGATTGACCACACTTGGAGGACAATAACCGGCATTACCCTGATTGTAGTTACCTACGGCTGCTGCAACGTATCCTTGAAGCTGGAGGTGGGGTAGCTTGAAATTGTTTAAGAATAGCCGTCATAGCGGTAGTCACAACACTAGTCTGCTGATTTACTACATGAGTAAGCTTGGCTATATCGGAAGAAGAAGAATTACCATCACTTGAGAAATAACTGATTTGTTTCGTGAATTGCGGACCTTGGATTTGTTTTCGATAATCGTCAACACATCTTGAGTACTTCTTTCCAAAAGATTGCCACCGGCGGCGGAATTCAAGGAATCTTGGTCGGAAGGGTTCAAGGCATTATAGAAAGTATCGAGTTGGTGCAATTCGGTGAAACCATGATGAGGACAAGCACGAAGGAGATCTTTGTATCGATCCCATGCCTCATGAAACGATTCATCAAACTTTTGTTGAAAATTAGAAATTTCATTTCGAAGGTTTGTCGTTCTCGAGGGAGGGAAAAATTCATTAATGAATTTGGACACGAGATCATCCCAAGTGGTAATAGAACGGGGGGTTCTTTTTCAAGCCACCGGCGGGCTGCCCCCGCAAGAGAGAAAGGAAAAAGCATAAGCTTAATCGCATGATTCGGCACATCCTTGTATTTAATGGTGGAAGTTATTTTGTTAAACCAACGGATGTGGTCATGAGGATTGTCTTTCTCAAGTCCGAAGAATTGGTCCGAAGTCATCATATTAATGAGACTGTGCTTGAGCTCGAAGTGCTCAGCAAGAATTGGTGGAACCACGATTGCCTCCGCATAACCCTCGGTGGGTGCACGGAGCAATTCCGCCATAGTACGTTGATCGGCCATCGTAACTACGGGTGATTCTTCAAGAGCGAACGGTTCGACTCTTTGATTAGAACGTCTACGGTTACGACGTTTCGGGTTTGAAGTGGTTGGATTAGAAGAAGAATTACCAACGAGATTAGAAGAAGAACGAGTGCGCATGCACTAAAAAGATTAAAAGAAAAATATTTTTGGTTTTTTCAATAATTTCACAATTTATTTTAATGGACAAAACGAGATCGAATAACTTAAACCAATAATCGACAAGCTTCACGGTAGCTCTTTAAAAGAAAAACGCACAAAGGAGCGGAGGAGTAGGAAAGCGCGAAGCTATTAAAAACCTTTCTCCTTTGGTCGTAGCTTTTTTTTTTTTTTTTTTGTTTTTTTTTTTATTTTCTACCTCGGAACAACCCTCCTTATACCCCTCTTAGAGTTTGTTAAACTTTTAAAGGTGAGCCGTACGTCGCTAGTGACACAAAGGCAAGTTTTGAATCTTTTGTTCGGGAACTTATTATGATAATGCTCAAGATGCAAGCATTATATTGATGATGGATTTTATTTCTTGATTAAGGACAATTTTTTTATGTTTTTGATTTTTTTTATCTTATACTAATACTAATAAAAGAAAATGAAAAATATTTTTGGGTTTTTTATATTTTTAATAAAGAAAATATTCACAAACGGGAATGATAACTTCACAAGGGAAGGGTCTTCAAAAACTAATCTTCAAACGAAACGATAATCGATTACACCTCCCCGGCAGCGGCGCCAAAAATTGATTTCGATCCGAACACGTATATATAAATAATAAATAAATATAAATACGTAAGGATAAATATCAATAGTAAGTATTCCAAGAGGCTTTTAAAAGATTCGCTTTTATCCAAAGCACAATCCCTCAAAACCTACCCGAAGTCGTAATCCCGTCGAGGTGCAAATTGAAAATCAAAGACGTTTGTGATCGCGTGAATTGAATGGATTAAGGATTTTTGGATTTGGTTTTTATAATTCTATGATTAAAATGCAAAAACGATTAAAGAAAAACTAAAAACGAAAGCTAAAAGTGATTAAAAGCTAAAAACGAGAACCGGACCCGAATCCCGTTCTTTAAAAACTCAAATTTTGCAAAAATAACTGCACGAGAGCAAATTTAATTTTCCTAGTTTCTATTTGATAAAAGAAAATTTTGAAAAAAAGAAATTTATTTTTTTGACTTTTTAATAATTTATTATGGATTAAAAACAGATTTTAAAGGAAAAAATAATTAAAAATAGTAAACTTAAATGGAAAAATCTAAAAAAATGAAGAAAAGTACTTTAAGACTTGCTGAATCTATGAAAAATAAATGCTTTGAAATTCGGTTTAAAAATAAGCCAAAAATAAGCAGTTAAGTGCTTATAGGCAACAAGGCTAAAATAAGTATAAAAGATTATTGGTGTGATAGGCTAACAGTAAAGACCCAAGGGCGCTGTGTGTAGTAGAGAGTGGTATTGAGGTGCTTGTGTGTGAAGGGGGAGGTCTGGGGTTCGAGCCTGGACCTCTCCTTTTTAGTAAATTTTTTTTAAAACTTATAGAACATGCAAAAATAAGCAATATTGACTTTTTGAAAAATATGAAAATAAGCTAGAAAATTAAGCCAAGAAAACTAACAGATTTAGCTATTAATACACTAAGTCCTATATTCTAAACCGATGGGCTATTTTTAGGCAAATAAGCTATTGAAATAAAAAGACAAGCTAAAACAAATATTACCCTACACCTATTAAGCTACTACAAACAAGAAAAAGCCAAGTAAAACAGACAAATTAGCACAAAAGAACAGACAGAAAAGCCAGAATAAGCAATTAAGAAGAGAACACTAAACTACATACACAACAACCTTAAGGGCACTTTTTTTTGGTTTTTTTCTTAAAAATAAGCCCCTTAGAGTGGTCCTTTAGCTTAACAGCTTACTAGGGCTTAAAGGGTAGCTTAGGGACTATCTA
>BQNB010110187.1:880-22603 GCA_026074375.1 Tanacetum coccineum
TTACGTAGCAAGATTACGGCGTAACATCCCACAAGGGTTACGTCGTAAACATTTCGAAGCCTATAAATAGAGCCCTCCTCCGGCTCATTCAACATCACTCACCACCACCACTTCACACACAGTTTTAAGGGGTGAACCAAACCCTTAAAGTTTAAAGCATTTCATCTGAAGGTCCAAGGGAGAAGCCACTAGCATACTTATTGTATTCAATCGTTCATTTCATTCTCTGTAAAAATTATGATGATTCAATCCATGTTTTTATTCATTAATTCTTGCATTGTTGTTTCTATGAGCGGCTAAGCACTCCTAGTGCTGGCCTAACCATGTAGTTACTATTATTATGATTATGATTTCCTGTTTAATTACGGTTCTGTTAGATATCCTTATAGCCTTTCATTGATCCTCATGTTTTGATAGTATAGAGGGTGGCTTAGATCTTATTAATCCTGATACTAGACTTACCATGTTGAACTTGGGATTAGTGGAGTACTAGGGTAGCTTGATATCTATCCCTAGTGTAGGAATTAACTAGATTACCGCCTTTATCACATTAAATACTTAAAAAGTATGGGAACTCTTTCAGAGAGGGTTAATAATCGATTTAGATTATTGGTCTTAAGGGTAGTTGGAATTTAACCACTGCAAGCTTGGATGCCCTGCTCGTGTGATCGTAGGGGAATGTGGGATCGCAGAGTAAGTATAGGACAAACCTCAAATGAAAATTCGGGTTTGTCGACATTAGAACCACTAATAGAACTTATAATTTAACATTACACAGGAAAATGTAATCGTATCATTGGTAGTGAAATGGTTAGGTTAGCACGCATTTCTCCCTGAATTCTTCATGTGTTTACTTTTATGTATTTACTTTTCCGTAATTCTTAAAATCAACTTAAAACTATTTTCAGACGTGACAATAATCAAATTATAACTATTTAACCTTAGCTCTTGGGACGACCTCGGATTTACCAAACTACTGCACTACATACGACCGAGTTCTCTGCCCGATAGTGCGTGTATCGGTAAACAAGTTTTATAAATTTAAAACTTGGTAAAATATTATTTAAAACAATTTACGCATCAAAAAACAAGCACAAACAAAACACTACGAAATGAAAAATAAAATAAAAAGGAAAATATAATAACCAGTATTCAAAGATTCATAACACATACGAAACAAAAATAAAGGTAAAAATGAAATCTTTTTGGATTTTTAAGTTTTAGGCAAACACGCATCAAACATATAATTATTATATAAGGTACGAAAACTTATAACATCTTTAACAAAGACAATCACATATAAAGAAGAAAACAAATATTTTTTTGGCTTTTTCGATTTTTAGCACAAATCAAACACACAATAATTATATAAGGTATAAAATAAATAATTAACAAAACTATTTTTTGACAGACCAGAAGTACGTCGCACTTAAAAGAAAGTGTGGCGTACATCGAGTCTATAATTTTATTATTATACGTATACGTATATGCGTATATACGTATACGTATATGCGTATAGGGCGTCCGCCACATATATATATGTGGGCGGTTTATTTATATTTATATATATTATTTATTTATAGGTATAAATACAATCTCTTATACGATATATATTTTTTTTTATTATTTATATTTATATATTTATATTTATAATATATATATGTTATATGCAACTAATATATTTTTTATATATATATAACATTTATGTATAATACATATTTGTATTACATATTGTACTATTACATATATGTAGAATACTTTTTTGGTTATGAGTATATAAGTTATAGGTATTTAACGTATATAGTATTATTTATATATAATATAGATATATATATAGTTATATTTATTAGTATATATGTATTTTTATATACTGCTATTTTTTATATTTTATTATATGCTATATACTATCATATATACGTTTCTTACTATCTGTATCATTTTTTTTCCGACTTTTTTAGATATATATACGTATTTCGTAATATATATATATATACGTATAATTTTTATAGTATATTTATATACCGTTTTATATATTTATTCTATACGTTATATATATATACGTATATATATATACGTATATATATATACGTATATATATATATATATACGTATATATATATACGTATATATATATATATACGTATATATATATATATATATCACACTTTATTAGTTAACACACGTACACGAACACATAACACAAACAAGAAAAAGTAAAAACAAAGGACGAGAAACAATAAACTCTTTTTTTTATTTTATATTTTGAACATATTACATAAATATGCAAACGAACACACATAAACAAACAATTCAAATAAATGCAAGCTACATGCAAACAAACAGGAATGAAAAAAAATTAATCTAAATAATAAAGACACGATAAGCAAAAATATTTTTTTAGACCTAGAAGTGCGGCGCACATGAGATGAAGTGCGACGTACCTAGGCAACAAAAATTTTATTTTTTATTTTATAAATGCAGAAAACTAGAAAAACGAATTAGTCATGTTAATGCAACACATAAGACTAGCAGACACAAATAAACAAAATGCCAATGCAATCTTAAACAAATTTAGACCATTTTTATACATTACATATTATTATTATTATCATTATTATTAATGTTATGACACACATGAACAAATATGCAATCTAAGATAAAAAAAAACAAACAAAAACATTTAACAAGTATTCACATAACATAAAAATACATCTGACTTATTTTTATACAAAATAGAATTTTTTTTTATGCAGGGAAAAAGTGCGGTGTACAATGACAGAAGTGCGACGTGCTTTCTGCATATTTTCAAAAAAAAATCACAGATGCAATAGAAAACTAATAAACATAAAGCATGTTTTTATTAAATGAACAAGAACATGCCAAAATAATAAGCCAAAATAAAAATCTTTTTTGGTTTTTTTTTTCATTTTGAATGACAAACTAAATATTCACAAATTTATAAGGCATATAATCCTAAAAAATGAAATTTCAAATGATCACATACCTGATACTAGCAATTTGGGAGTTTTGTGTAACCACTGAACTTAATCAGTCAAGTGAAGAGGATTATCACATGACAAGTGCGGCGGTTTTGGTGTGAAACCGGCACACTTGCAGGCTTTAGCTGTAAAGTATCAAACGAGATCAGGGGAAGTACTGCACACTTCATCAGAAGTGCGGCGCACTTGCAGCAACATAAGATGGATTTTAAGAGATTTCAAGGAAACGAGGCATGAAACACACGTATGATGCACAAAAACAAGCAAACAATCTGCAAACAACTAAAACAAATCCCCGACAACGGCGTTAAAAACTTTAATGTGTGTTTTTACAAGCTTTAAATTTATAATAACTAGAAATACTGATTTTAACTAAAAACACAACATTTGAGCAAGTATACTCTATCGAGTGTAATATAGTATTAGGTAACTTCAGGTCGTTCCACGAGATTTGTACCAATTCACAGATTGGTTATCAAGTACAAAGCTAAATGATTATCACATATCAAATAGCCAAAACATGTGTGTTAAGCAAGCAAGAAACATGGCATGATCCACAAAACATAATACATAGAGATACAACAAGACTTTATATAAACAAAGAATACAAGTCATATATGACGGGTAATCCTTTAATAACAATGCTATATCTTACAATGATAACATTAGAAGCATTTCGGCCTTTTATACTAACATAAACGAGCGCAATTAAGAATGGTTTATATCAAATATGCCTAACCATATGAATTCCTTCACTACCTTGGTCTCCCCCTCCTTCATCCCTCTCTTTAAAACATAAAGAAGAGTCTTAAAACATAATTCTACTTGGTGATTCTAAAAGGAAATTAAATATGTCTTCTTTTTATTTTTTTTTTTTTTTTGTTTGTGTTTTTTTTTGTTTTTTTGTTTATTGTTGTTTTTTTTTGTTTGTTTATCAATTTACCACATAATTTTCACAAGTATGATATCGACATGCCATAGACAAATGGTTCAAAATACATCAAGACAATTAACCCTTTCGGCCTATTTCAATTGCAATGATATACCAAAAGATAATCAGTGATCCAAGCAAAGATAACATCGAATTCATAAACATATATATTCACAAGTCATAGCAAAATGATCCAAATATTATATCATGTTTCACATACTACCAAAACGAATGAAGAACACTACATCATAACCAAACCAATAACTAATTGCTCCCATAAACAACCAACATCCGAAACCTTCTGATATAACCCACGGGGCTGTCATGAACCCGCTGGAAATCAACAACATGTCACCATAAGGTGTGTTTGGTAACACGTTTAATATAGTGAAGGAATTAAAGATTTGGTGTGAATCATCTAATCCTCATGGTATGATGTACTTAGGTTCTGGAAATATAGTGTTTGAGGTCTGGAAATGGTGGTGGATCAGTAGGAATTCCTGGTAGTAGCATGGCGAGATAAAATGGTGTTTGGATCATTAAATCCTAAAATCCTCACCACTCATTCCTTCTCTCCCAATTGATATAAGGATTGTATGTGAAAGATATGATGATATAGAAGTGTGTGTAAAATGAGGTGATTTCCACCACTATTTATAGGCTGAGCAAGGGGAAGTACGACGTACTTCATAAAAAGTATGACGTACTTCACCTATTGTCGATTAAAATCATTAATGCTGGTGAAAAGTGCGGCGAACTTATTTAAAAGTGTGTCGTACTTCATGATAGTTAAAAGCGCGTCGTGCTTATTAGCAAGTGCGGCGGTTTTGGTGCATTTTTAGCTCTTGGAGATAATACTTTTCTGCTTTCGTAGGCAGTTGAATCGCGTCAATCCGATTTTGTATGACCAAGTTATGGCCAAAATAGTAGACAGGTGTCGGGAGATCATTAACTTGCGTTATTTATTCATTTAAGCTTCAAATCTTCGTGTATTCTTCCGTTTCCTTCCACGACACGTACCATGAACCTATAACAACAAATATAGTCTATTAAGTACCGAAAGTTCATATAATTAACCAATAAATATACATAAAAGCGCATATAATGCATATAGAAATATGTATAAAATGAGCGTTATAAGATCGGCAGACTGTGACAAATTTCAATTTCATCTAAAACGGTATTTTGTAAGGTCATGGAAAAGTTTTAAAGACCATCGTATCACTCACAATGTCTTGAGAAAGGTTTAGAGACCATTGTGTCACTCAAAATATCTTGGGAAAAGTTTAGAGACCATTGTGTAACTCACAATGTCTTGGAAGAGAGTTTTAGAGACCATTGTGTCACTTACAATGTCTTAGGAAAAGTTTAAAGACAATTATGTAACTCACAATGTCTTGGAAAAGAGTTTTAGTGTTGGTTTAGAAACCGTTAAAGAAAATGAGTATGTATGAGAGTTTAGTGATTATGCGCGCGGAAGACTTATGATGTAGCAGAATGTTTTTGATGCAACAGTTATAGGCCTAACAATGCAACCTAATTCTCTATAACTAGTGCTCTGATACCAATTTGTAACTCCTCCAAAATCATGTAGCGAAAAGGTAACCGGAGGCGTTACTTTATAATACACAAACACAAGATATAAGAGAACGACATCTACATGAGTCGTTTAAAATGTAATCTTGTTGATACATTAAACATTTAATAAGTTTTAACAAAGTGGTCCTAATAGTTTTGCATCAAAAGAAAGTATAGTTTTGTTACAACAACGAGAATAGTTTAAGTGCAAGTGAAAATCCATGAAAAGTAGCCATGATGAATGCGGACACCAATGCACTTCGTAAATGTCAATACGGGTTAAGCACCTGAGAAATAATTGCTTAAAAATGTCAACATAAAGTTGGTGAACTCATAGGTATAAGTATATAATAAGTGTGGACTACAAAATTTAGAGTAATTATTATATGGCATACAATATCCAGAAAAGTATTTACAATTGTACTAAGTTCATGACACCGAAGCTACAACAATAGTTATGTATGCAAATCAATGCAAAGTAAATTGCCTGAGTAGGTGTCCAACCTGAGACCACCTAGAATTTCGACATGGTAAATGTTCGTTTGATCGGTACCTCCGATACAAGTAAGAATCACCAAACCCGGATGGGGATGTCAATCCTAATAGATCTATTTATAACACTCGCGCTTACAACAAGTAATTAACGGTTCATGATATAGGCATAGTAGGTTATCGGTACTTAGGCTAATCTGTAATCAGTTAAAAGGTACTTGCGTCCAAAAGTAAAACAAGCAATGTATCTCACCCCAAGATTTTCAAAACAGTTATAAAGCAGTTAAAGCGAGGCTATAAACTCACTTCAAGAAACCAATATACTCGAAAAAGTATAAAGTAGAGCAACGAACTAGTAACTCTAACCGCGACCTAAATAAATAAGTCGTTTTAGGAAATATGCAACATGTACTATATGTATATGAGTCCAAAATTTTTATATCACCCTTATATACTTGTAGTGGGGTTTTAATAAGTTATACAAATAAAAAATTTAGAAAAACAATTATAAAACACTTTAAAATTTTTAAACTCTAAAACAAGTTTTATTAAGTTTTAACCCTATCTTTATTTGAGCGTATCTAACTCGTTTTAAGGCCGTATTTATTCGTTAAACTCTCTAAACGTAGGTGAATGTATCTACTTTCTATATTTAAAGTTCTTGATTTGTATAGACATGCTTAAGGTGTTGGTTTCCTCAAAACAAGATTCAGACATGCTATTAGGTTTCACAGAAAGTTTTCCAACTTCAACAGGCCATAAGTCACTTATTTTCGAACGAAATCGCTTGGTTCAAAAGCCTAGATTGAGTGTTTTTTAGTCTAGTTTCCAAATGTATTAGCCTTAGACCTAAGATCTTAACCTATTTGTACTCTAAATTCATTTTATACACGAGACTCAAAACTATAAATTTACAACAAGTATTACCCTACTTTTAAAGGCCATATCTCCTTCGTTACTCATCCTTATGACCCGTTTCGACTTGCAACGTTTAAGTTAAGATGTCCTCTACCAAAGTCTCAACAGGACCAAAAATCCAATCTACACCTACGGTGGTGCTTTTTATGATTTAAATTCGGTATGCAAATTATGATCGGTTTTGACACTCAAACATGTAACACTTACTAAAAAAACTAAATCAACTCTGCAAGCTACAAAATTTAGAGAAGAGCTTCCTAAGACATGTAATTAAGTGTGTATAAAAGGATTAAGCCCAAAAAAGAGTTTATGGTAGGTTTTTAATTCAAAGAACACGACTAATATTTCTGCCTAGATTTAAGGTTTTAAAGTTTAGTTTTAATCTGACTTTCTCAACACCGCAAGTATATATAAATGATAATATGAACACAAAATGATAAATGAACATGAAATGAGTTTAGAAATAAGTATGAGATACTTACAAAGATGTGAAGAAAGATGAACAAGAATAGCTCATAAAATCAACACAAAAACCCTTAAAGAATCCTAAATTTGTATACATAACCCAAGCTTCCAAAAGCACCAAGTTCTTCCTTCTAAATAACACTAGAGATAATTTTGGAAATCACCCTTCTATGGTGTTGGCTACCGTTTGATGTAAGAGAAAAGTGAGAGATTTGTTTTATGTTTTAGTGAAATGAAAGTAACTTACGTATTGTTCTTTGTGTAGTGCTCATTACATGGTATCATCTAAGTAACCATAATCTAACCAAAGGGTAAGAAAAAAGGGCATGTAAAGGGATGTAAAAGAGAGAGGTTTGTTATTGTATAGTAATTAGGATGAAAAGTCTTATACTTGGATAATAGGGGTTAAGGTAGAATGACAAAGTGTATAAGATAAAATTTAAATGTGAATGGCTTAGGGGGAGTGGTAGTGGACGATACAAAGCGGAGAGGGAAATAGGAAAATTAAAATTTGAATTTGAAAGTGTATATGTATGTATATATGTATTAGTTAGGGTATTAGGGGTATTGTGTTTGTTGTGCATGCATGCAAGTGTCAAAAATGAAAGTTTACGTGGCTTACGTAAAAGTTTTAAAACCGTATACATATGAATGGTAAAATATGCTCATAAGGGTCATAACATACTTGTTATGTGTAGACTAAACTTATTCTAGAGTCGTTGTGCATCCAAAGACGTTTTTCATAGTAAGCCAAATTACTTCTCGGTTTTAGGTCAAATTACTTACGTAACTATTCGTAGTAAAAATAATGCAAGTTAATAGTCAAATATTAACCTGGAAAATTGCCGGTTGTTATAGTTTTTCCCCGTTAAGAGAGTTTCGTCTGGAAACTCAGTTAGTGGTATCCGATGGTGAGGTGTCGAGAAACTGGTGCGGATATTTGCTTCGAAACTGGTCTTCATGCTCCTAGATGAACTCGGGTCCTCTCTTGGAGTTCCATCAAAACTCGATGATTGGAATACGGATTTGATTCAACCATTTGACCCCTTGGTCCATAATCTCTACAGGTTCCTTAACAAAATGAAGTTTGTCGTCGATTTGGATTTCTTCTAACGGAATAACGAGTGATTGATCGGACAAACACTTCTTCAAATTTGACACATGGAACGTACTGTGAACTTTGCTTAGTTGTTGCGGTAGTTCGAGTCTGTAGGCCACGGGTCTAACTTCAGTTATAACCTAGAAAGGTCCAATGTATCTTGGGTTTAACTTTCCCCGTTTGCTTAAATGTATCACCCATTTCCAAGGTGAAACTTTCAACATAACTTTATCCCCGACTTGAAGCTCTAGAGGTTACGCCCACACCGGCGTAACTCTTTTGGCGATCACGAGCACCTTGAATTTGGTTCTTGATCTTAATAATCTTCTTAGTTGTCTCATGAATAATCTCTGGACTAGTGAGTTGGCTATCTCCAATCTCAGTCCAGCAGATAGGTGATCGACACTTACGACCATTAAGTGCCTCGAACAGTGCAACCTTAATGCTAATATAATAACTATTTTTATAAGAAAATCCGACTAAACGTAGATTAGTATTCCAACTGATTCTACGGTCAAGCTCATAGCATATCTTCCATAATCTATGTAGTTTGTTCGCTCTGGTGGTCGATAAACAAGGTGCACCTTGTACCGTATAGGTGGTGTCTCCAGATCTTCAACATGTGGACTATTTAGGTTATGTGTCAAAACGTGTTCTAAGGGTTCAACAAAATAATCGAATATGATAGCAAGCGAATACCGAATACAATAAAAGGCAAAATATAAAATGTCTTGTGTATGTAGGTACGGATTAAATTGTCGTGAGAATCCTGAAAGAAAGGATAGAATATCTATACTGATAAGAAAACATGCGAAAACTGAGAACTAATGAGCTTGTATTGAGTGATCAAAGAATATTAAATATCGAAGTAACTTACGCAATCAAGATTCGAAAGAATGATATCAATATATGTGAAACGAAAGAAACAAAGAAAGAGTACTAATATCCTAAAAGTAGTGGCAATTGTAAGAGGCGTTTATCAAGTATAATAATTTATTATTCGAGTGTATGATTTTATGAACAAAGAATGTAAAAAAGAAAAGAGGAGGTTATATATATATTATATATTATATATTATATATATATATATTTTTATTATATATATTTTTATATATATATAGTTTTATAATATATATTCAATATTTACATTATTATTTATATATAATATATATTTATATATATATATATATATATTTATACTTATACAATAAATATATGTATATACATATTATATATATATACACAACTACAACACACACACCACACACATATATTATAATATATATAATATATATAATACTATATATTTATATATTTATATTATTATTTATATATGCACACACTACATATATATTTATATTATATATTAATATATATATATATATATATAATAATAATATTATATATATATATTATATTTTTTAACACACACACACACACATATATATAGATTCATATATATATATGCATCATATATATACAGCTACATAAATACATATAACATATGTATTATTTAGAAAATATTTATTATTATATATATATATATATATATATATACATATACATATATAGATATATACATATACATATATTATATTTATTTATATATTGTATATATATGTTATATATAGTATATATATTATATATACATAATATATATATTATGTATGTATGTAAGGTGTTTTAATATATATGTGCATATATATATGTATTATATAGATATGTGTGTGTGTGTGTGTGTATATATATATTTATATATGTATATTCATATATTTATATAGGGTTGGGTTCTGCGGAAAACCTTATTTTGCTAGAAAACCCATGAAAAATCGTGAAAACCAAACATAATGCCCATAATAAAACAAACAGCTGCCCTAATTTTTCAGGGTCTACTACTCCTTCCTTAACTCCCTCCCTCCCTTCTCTCCCCCTCCTAATCCCCTCTAACACTCCCCCCTCCCTCTCCTTATTAAAAATTGGTTTTTTCAGGCAAATATGGCCTCGATAGAATGGCTGTAAAATACTCAAAACCCAAACAGATGGCCTAATTTTTTCAGGCAGGCCTATAAAAAAGATTTAGGGCATCTGTTTGGTTTTTTTGTGGTTTTTACAGAGAGTAAATCCGATGGCCATATTTGCCTGAAAAAATAATTTTTAGCCTGATAAAATTAGGGCTTCTGTTTGGATTTTTTTAGGGCATTTGTTCTGGCTTTTTCTGGGGTTTTCTGGGTTTTCCACCAAAATAAGGTTTTCTCATGATCCCATCCCTATATATATATATACATACATACATACATACATACATACATACATACATACATACATACATATATATATATATATATATATATATATATATATATATATATATATATATAATACTTATATTTTTATATAACTTTACAACGGTTCGTGAACCATTATTAATCCACAATCTTGAAACATCTTATTATCTCCCAATAAGGGTTGTCGAACATACAGTGACAACTCCAGAATCTTATCGGAACCATGAGACCTCGAAACATTTTGTCAAAACCTTACACAACAAAATGATTCATAAAAAAAAAAAAAGAGTAGCAGTAGATCAACTAAGTAATCATACTCAATACAATTAAAGTTAGATACTCATTAGGAGTAGATCAACTTTTATGATTAAAAAAAGAGTAGCAATAGATCAACTTACTGTTATATCTTAAAATTTATTAAACTAACATTGATTACTTGCCTATTTGGGATACATCAGGTATAACATCAATATATACAAAACTTTCACATGACACAAATATTAGTAAAAAACCAAATGACATTACAACAACCCAAACAAAGGTATATGTCAGACAACAGGTATAACATCAACACAACATACGATTGAATAAACACAATATTTATTCGAAGCATGGCAATCGGAAAGTGATTTTGGAGCGTACATGTCACATGTAAAATACAAAAAAAAGACATTGATGGTGAACCTAAGTAGGTTAACTATTTCTTCCTTTTCTTACAACGCAATGCAACACATACAGATAGCTTGCTTTTCAAATACATAAGCAAATTCAATAATCATAAAAGTTGTTACTTCAATACTCCTTAGTTAAGAACCGAAAGTGCTAGTATGATTGTAGCCGATTACAACCATTATTGATTGTGGTTCAATATAACTACACCACATTCAGTAAATCTTTGTATAGGACATAAGGTGTGGCATTTCAATGTAGGTAATGTTCTAAATAAAAAGAGTTCTAACATACTACTCTAAGTAGTCTGGCTTAAGCCAACGATGAAAATCCTACAACCTACTCATATGGTTATCCGCAACGACATGGTGCAATTAACATCTGAATGCTATCCAGTAACCAAAAAGTCACATAAAAATAGTGAATATGGGCCAATTTCTACCAATATACATACAACTTCAAAATTAATGGCATACTTAGCAATGTTAAAAAAAATCAACTTTACACACACTGCATATGTATCTCATACAATGTACTATTTAGCTAAACAAACCTCGTTTCAACCTCCCACACCCTGGCAATTATTCGAGCTGAGACTTCACAACTACGATTGTAATTCTTTGTGCACATAATTTTCCATTTGTAATTCATTAAATGTTTTATTTTAGTGAGGCAGGGCAATGATCATGCGTGTGTTTTAAAACACCTATTCGACACGATACAACTACAATTATACTTATGAATCCTCCCTCTAAGCGTAACACGTGAAACCCGCAGACGAAATGAACATACACTCTAGTACTCTAGTATTCAAACGCAACCTAAACTAAAACAATTATTTTTTATACTAATGCCTATAACATTAGATTCACATATTCATCTATAAGCACACCTATAAAGCAAAAAATGTAGACCATTACACACATTTCATCATATAAATATCAATCGATTATATAAAAAAATGGATAAAAAAATACCTTGAAACTGTTTTCAAAAAAACAATTATATGATTTCGGTATGACCAATTAGATTTGACACAACACCGAGGCGGCAAGCCGGGTTCGCATCTTTCACCTACCATACTGCAAGCCATAAAAGCACCATATTTGGACCTAACAATTAGCTTATAATTATATAAATCAGAAAAACTGAACCATGAATCCAGATCAAAGTAAAAACATATAACCAACTCGGGATAAACTTACCGTATGTATTTCAACAGTGATAAAAGCAACTTTAAGCCACCCAATATCACCCTCCTTTAGCTAAAAAAATGGATGAGATTAGATCGTTAAGATGAATGGAAAGATGGTTCTAGAATTTTTGTTTTTTCTAGATTATGGGGTAGTGTGTGTTGAGGCAGAGACACACGCGTGGACATACTATAATCGATGGAAGGCGGTGCAATAGTCATAAGGAGTATGGCCAAGATGGACTAACAAAAAAGCTAAGAAAACGGGCTTAATATAAGCCCACGGAAAAAACGTCAGCCTAATGTGGCACCGACTATAGAGTATAGAGATAAACAAGCGGAATCACATTTTTTAACATGTTTTGTTTCATATTTTTTAGCGTATGTTTTGTTTCATATTTTTTAACATGTTTGGTTAAATCGGTTCAACAGTATGGTCTGGTTATGAAAACAAATTCGAGTTTACTTAAGTCATTTATATATCTTGGGTTTTAAATGCTAAAGGTTTTTTTTGGTCATTTTATATATCTTGGGTTTTATATGCTAAGATTTTTACTTTTATTTTTTTAGATTGTATTTATAACTGATGTGATAGAAAAGATATGCCCCCGCGCTTTGCGGCGGAGCTATTTGGATTTCATCTTTGGTTGTCGAATGTATATTTTGTTAGTTGTTTCGTGTTGAGTTTGTCTAAAGGAAGAATAATGCTCGCGCGTTGCGGCGGGGCTATTTTTGTTTGTGTGTCGAAGATGCATTTTCGTAGTTGTGGAGCCGGTAATTTTTGTAAGAAGTAAACTTTCATAAATTTGTCCATAAATAGTCTCTAGACTACCTACATTTCTACATATTTAGTTTTCATTTAACTGTAGGGCAGTTTGAAAAGTTAATAGATAAGTTAAAGGTGTGCTTTGAAAATACATTGTTTTAAATGTGAATTAATCGTCGACATTTTTTACAAAATCGTAAACATCTCAAAAGCGTATCAATATTTGGCTCGTTTTGTTCGTAATCTAGAGACCTCTCGTTGGCATATTTTTTATCAAAGAAGTCAACAAATATTTTTAGATATTCGGAAAAGAAAGTTCGTTATATAAAATAGTTATAAATAGCAAAAAATATAGGTATAAAATTCAAACTTTCATAGAGTTGTACGTTTTTTATCCCTATGATTTATTTGAATATGAAAGTTTTGTTTTCAAAAATATGTATTAAACTTTAATATTTTTTTATAAAATCGTATGTGTGTCAGAAGCGTTGCAACATTGGGCTCGTTTTATTCGCAATGCGAAGATCTTTTCGCGGGTATTTATTTATGAATGGATCGGTAAATATGTGTTACATATTTGATAATTAAAGTTTATTATATTAAAAAGTCGTAAATAGCTAAAAGTTGAGGGTAGATTTTATAATTTTTTCCCCTAAAACCATTAGCCCATTAGCCAAAAACCATTAGCCCATAAAAATGTGAAAATGGGCCGGTGGCAAAAATGCCATCGTTTTTACCTCATAAAAATGTGGAAGTGGGCTGGTGGCAAAACACCATCGTTTTAACCTTCAATTGATATATTATATAATATAATATAATCAGAATAGAATAGAATTAGAATTAGAATATCAACGAGGAGGCATTTTGCCCGCGCGTTGCGGCGGGGGCTAACTCAGTCTCGAAAGGTATTTGGCTCCAATAGTAGAGTGTTTTGGGTATTTTGGTATTTTTAGCTCAAGTTATAGAGAACGTCGGACATACAGTTGGTGTTGTATATCCCACTATCTTTATGGACATGTAGGCAAGATACATTCTGTAAATTTCATTTAGGGTGGTGAGCATAACGAAAGCAATACTAAAGAAAATCTTTCAACATGAACAAAGAGTCATATTGAATGGATGTTTCAAAGTTTGGTAACTCCAGCTAAGATTCAAATACATAATTCATAGATTAAGCCTAAACCACACAAAATTCCAACATTTGCAGAGCATTAAAGACAGAAATCATGATTCCGACAATCTGCTTAAAATATAACAGAAATAATGTAATTATAATCCATAAAAAGGGAAAGCTTTAGGCCGAAAAATGGAGCTGGAGTCATACATGAAAAAGTTAGTGCATGGAGTGTGCCAAACCACGTGTCAGCTGTTGAGACCTTACTTGGGTTGGTTGCAGGCCCATATCTCCACTCGGATCAAAATCCATGGTCACTTTAAGTGTGTTTGTTTGCTACCCGCTTGATCTCAATATTTCAATTATAAATGGACCAATTCGGTTGTTTGTTCCTTATCAATGTGCCACAATTCTCATATATACAACAGTCTTGGGTGAACAGATAAGTGATAATAATTGTATTAATTCTTACTCACCTCTTATTAAGACGACATCTTCCACCCTTTCACTGTAGATCTGACGACATCTTCCACGCCTTTTCACTGCCCCAGTGGTGTTTTTGCCAATCTGATTTAGTCGCGTTTGCTTAGTGAGACGTGAAAGGATCAAAGGGTGGAATATTGCACCTGTAGTGTGGAATTTAATAGGAATTCATTAAGCATCCGTTCGTAACATTACTCTAAGTTGACAATTTGTTATTTTTGTTTGTGGTCCAACGAGGGCGCTACACATATTCTATAAGCAGCCCAAAAGTTTGAATCAGTTATTACTTGAGAATCAGCGCTGCTGATATTGATATCTCTGTTTGAGATATCCTATCTATGGAGTTTCAACACTTTGGACATAAGTTGAAAGCCTCAATTTTGTACTCTGGATACTTCGACCCAGTTAATATATTATTGTGTAAATAACGCGCTTCGAGACAGAGAGAGAGAAGCAACTTTATGCTTACAACTGCAATAACTCGTTCGCGGATTAATTTAATGGTCGTGTAATGATACTAAAATTAAAACCCTTTTGATTCAATCTCCCAAGGTTTTACCTGATAACAAACGAAAGATGGATGATAGAGTTTGTGATGTTTAGAACTTTACAATCCTTTATTTTTAGATCAGGCTCTAGATTGTTTCGTTGTTGAGGGTATCTCCGTCCCAGTGTGTTCTTATTCATGTTATTCTCTACTTCATAATGTTAAAAGGGGTTCAATTAATCGGTTACCATACCTTCAACGATGTTGTGCGTTTTAGCTATAGAAACGTTGTTTCCATGTTACCCGTGATTCACACGCACATCTGTACAGAGCACAACGTTATGCCCACCACCACCTGATTTAAAATCAGAATTACCCATCGGGCCAAGGCTTATTGTAAGGTGTTTGGGTGACTTGTTGTTGAGCCGGGTTCTCTGGGTATGTTCCACAAATTCAGTGTTGTGCTGAATAGCAATGCTCAATCACAGTGGGTACAGGGATCCTACAATGATTATAGAATCAAGCTTTTAAGCCTGAATTCTTAGCCAATATCGCTGCAATCAAAAAAAAATATTTGCTTTGGTGTGGTGCTGATTGTTTAATGTGGATAATAAATCGCAAAAAGCCTTACTACTAATATCAACAGCGTAAGTCCACATGGTGACTTCGTAGCCCTCCTTGCCCTAGCATCATTTAGTTCTTTGGGTTTTATGCCACAATCTCTAATATGTTCGCTCACAAATGGGGTTCATAAGCCAAATCTTCCAGTCGAGAACTTGCATGTGATCTTCGAAGATTGAGTTAATCTTAATTGAGTGATGGAACCTGTCGTTGTAGATGGCAATACATTAGCAAAAAAATCAGTTAGCCGCCACATCAAAAGACCTATAAGTGATTTATAGATACGAATAAGTTGTCGTTTTTGTATTAGAGGAGGGTACGACCAAGTGTTTGTGGTTGTTTGTGGTGTGGTGGTGGATTGTGCTGGAGTAGGTGACGACATCAAGTCAAAATAAGGTCTAATATTTAGCCTATTTTTAATGAAGCAGTAAAACAATTGTGGGATAGGCGAGCTTCAAATAGATTTTATAAAGCAAATATCTCAAAATTTAAGTGGTTCGTTCACAAGGCTTTTCAATGGTCGATATGCAATTAGATATACTAGCGAACCCTTGGCGTATTACTCATGGATATCGCTCTGCCTTTTTAGCCACATATGCCTGACTCTAGCCACCCACCCAATATAAAGATGGTAACATGATTAATGATAACTATATTTAATAGTAAATTACAAATATTATATAGTCTTCTACTACGCGGGTAAGACTATATACTACGTGGTCATTATAAAAACAAACGAATGTCGCAAAGTGATTTGTTATGCTAATACTTATGTCTACCTGTGAATATATGGGCTGTAATAATCTGTGGCCTTAATTATTTATTTGTGCATGAGAGTCTTGTCAATTGATTGCCTTGCCCATATTGGCTGCTCTTAAAGCAGGTTACCTACAATGATGCCAATGTTAATTTTTGTTCGTTGGGGCAACTACCGTCCTCGTACTAACCTCATTTATAAAGTTATATATTAATTAGCATCAGTGTCATATTCAAAAGGCTCATATGTAACAAAATTTTTCAATATGTGTCCAACATACCAATAGCAATAATTGGCTAGCCGTATCCTGTTGGACGGTTTTCATTCATTCACTCTGTTTGGAGCAATAGGTAGTCTGATTTAACGTTCTAGGGTTAGCGGAGCTTTCTGGGCCATCTTACTCATTGAAACATTCTGATTAACCCAACCCACATGGAGTTAGTTGGGTGGTAGGTTGCGCGGCAACTTCAGAAATGTGCTTGTTGGGTTGCCTATGTTGGGTGATCAATTACTTATAGGTGGAGGTAGAAGTCGGAAACAGCTGGTGAGGGTAGAGTACGCGAGGTTCGGTAAGATTTGGTGGTGATGAGTATATCGATATTTAGAGGTGAGTGATTGGGTGGTGATTATTTTGCGAGTTCGGTCGTTGGTGACATATAAGGTGTCAGAGATGTGGAGTCTATTTCGGTCCGTTACCATTACTATAAAATTCTTAAGTCAAACCAAAACAGAAAAAGCACTTAATAATATTTAGAGCTGCAATTATTTAACCTGTCTCTAATTGCCTAAACTTAAAGTATCCTTGAAAATCACAAATCTACGATTATTAGCCTTTGGACTCATAAACTAGTATTTAATTATTATGGTCCGGCTATGATGTGTGGTAGAGGGATCTTCAGGGAGGATGTTGTTTGGGTTCGGGAGTGTATGTTAGTGTTTGGTATATGTGATATGAGGCTGGTTGGGTGAATGAAGTTATTGATTAGGGTTCTCGGGGTATGCCGGGGGGGTCAGGCGTGTGGGGTTGGGTGTGATGTGTGGTAGGGAGATACGTAGACCTTATGGAGACCGGAACGGGTATATGTGTTTTACGTGGGGGGGAGTGGGATCTGACATTGATCTAGGGGAGCATCTTAGGTGACAGTTTGTTGGTGTTCTGGGGTTGTATATGGGGGTGGATGCTAATTAGTTCGTAGATGAGATTGCTGACTCTTCTCGCTGCTGGCGTGTTTTCGATGTTTAGTTCATTTTGCTTTGAGATCCTGCAGCACTCCTATTCTCCAGCATCGATAGGAAATGTACGCTAAGGAGTGATGTAATGGGTCTTTTTAGGCTTCGTTATGGGATTAATTGGTTCGGAATGCCTCTGTCATACTTAGGTTTTTATGGGTAATGATCATTGGTATATTGCTCTAGAGGTGCTATATCGTGGGAGGGGTGGGTGGGTGGCAGATTAGTATTTAGACGGAGATGTTTTCTCTGCATTCGATACTACACACATAAAAAGTGGTGATTCAGGATCATCGTATATACCATCGAGGGGTGTTCAACTGGCTGGGCGTATGGTAAACTATCCAGACGCTAACACATGACTAAGAATAGGGTCAATCAAAACTTTGTTGTCCATATTAGCTAATATTGTGTGATAGATATAAAGTAACATACAGATAACATTTTAGGATTTCATCTTCATAAAGTCAAGATTTTAAAAACTTCTTTTCTTTCTACCTTCTGCTAGCTCTTATTAGCCTCTATTAGATAGCCTCCCTTTCGTCCGCGACGTGCTCTACATGATCCTATTCCATAATACTCAAACGAAAACAACCGTAATTTTCAAAGAAAACACCCCCCGCCCCCCCCCCCCCCCCCCCCCTTTACAAACAATCAACATAGAGAAGGTAGGATTGCCGTTAGAGCGTATACAACACCGAAAAGTGAACAAGAACCTCGTTTTTTGCAGTCCTTGTTGACGTCGGGGATATTGCGCGCGTTTAAAGGTGGTTTAGCTGCTCTATTTCAGAGAGAGAGAGAGCTGTTGCGAGAAGTCTGGAAGTCCGTGTTATGAATACAGGGTCTGTTGTGTTATTGCTTCCATTTGAGTTTTGAGGGAGAGTATAGGCTTGTGGGGGGTAGAGTTGATATAGTCGGCCTAATGTAAATAGCAAGAGGATAATTCTGCATGAAACAGTTTTAGGAGTACATTACTAGTGAATACAAGGGAATATGTAGGTAGATTAAGATACCCCCAAGCTAGTTAAAGATTGTAATTGATGTTGATCAAATGATGATTATAAATTGAGGATAGAAAGTACTTGTGGCTTCCATAAGTAATCATAACCTCCAATTAGTAGTTGGTCTCAGATGAATCATGTATCTTCCAGTATATACTATATTTGCTATTTCTTGTGGATGCTCTAATCAGTATTTGTTTTATTATCGCCTGGCATAAAGAGAGCCAGGTCTTTTCAGTAACAATGGACCACTTTATTTTACTTCTTACAAAGGTAATGTTCTCAAAAATGGGACTAACATGTCATACTGGCAAAGGATTTCAGATGAGGTGAATTTAAGAAATGTATTATTGCATGATAATTATTCCTTGCCTATTTATATTTCACTGTTTAATACCGTTATCGCACTCAAGTTCCAGAGATGCTCCATGTGGGGCACGAGTATGAAATATTTCTTATTTAACATCACCCATCGTGTTGGCATCAGTTGAAAAGAATAGCCATGAGATAGAGTAAAGAGGTAGATTTAGAAGAGAGATTGTCATTGGGGACTTCTTAAGACTGCGCGTTGGCGCTTCTTGGGTCATCCGTAAAAGGAGGGAGTAGGACGTGCAGCTGTCTCGCTTTTAATTCAATTGTATTGTGCCAGAATTGCAGTTGAGATAAAGCTTAGAGCTTTTACGTTAGTGATCTTATATCTTGTTTTAATTGGATGAATTGGCAGTCGTGTTTATTATGATGCTAGCGCACTGACTTAGTAGATTATCTTGCGCATAACATAAGTATCAAACACTACGCAGGTAGGATACTTATAACTTTCTTATGAAGATAAGGTTTGCGACGTCATAACGTTTGTTTAAAATAATTGTAGCTCAAACTTGCTGGACTTTAACCATCCCTTAAGCTTTTTAATGTAGAGCGCCAGTAATATGCTTCTGTTTTGATAGTGGTTAGCGATGGTTGCTTTTTGTTGTTTTAGTGTGTAAGGAAGTAAGGAGAATGAATCTTAAAGGAGTTGAGTCCGACATGGGTTATAATGGCGATTGTACATTATTGGCTAGAGGGAAGAAGTTGTTAAGATAAATATTTATACTGGTTCATTAGATCATAATGCCATAAGTACGATTGTATTTAAATGACGCTTTGAAGTTTGTTAGCCTCTGTGCGTAAGTTAGCTAAGTGTGTAAATGTATCGAACGGATCCAATTGAGCTTGGTGAGTGTTCGGAGGGGACCGTGGTTGCAACCGCTAGTGTGGTGTATAGGTGTGTTAACGATGTTTGATAACGCTTCCCGAACGAGCTGTGGAGATGAATCTTATGTATTCTAGCCTTAGGTCTAAACTCACCCTTAAGCTGTGACCATATGTATGGAAGGATAAATTGTTACAGTGGTTTGCGATAGGTGAACATATACACACCCAACTGCAATTAAAATGGAACAGTTAAATTCATGGTTGGACGGGTGTTGTTTTTCTTACCGTAATGAAGTTTTTCTTAAGGAAAGAGCGGTTGTTACTTTGATATCGTAGAGTTGTTGGCGGACAGAACTTAGATTAAAACTAAGGAACATATAATGTAAGTTGGTTGTCTAGAGGATCGTATCTAGTGTGATTTTCGGGATTACTGATGAGTGGTAAGTTTAGAGTGATTGGTGTTTTACTTCGAAGTTCTATGAGGCATTTAGTAGATAGATAGGACCTATTTTTGTCTTCTACTTAACTCACTCTATTTGGTACTGATGTAGATGATAAAGATGCATTTTGGGAAAGAAAATTAAGGAGATATAACCCCAAGCGGTGGACGTGTAAACTTAGGGATTGTCTCTGGAAAGAAGAGACGTTTTTAAGGAAGTTGTTTTTAGATTATTTAAAAAGTTTCATACATGTTTGAGTTGATTATCATCATAGATCTTAACGCATTTAGAATAGAGTAGGTCAATCAAGACTTGGATATATAAAGATAAACATTCACTTAATACGATGGCTCCAAAATCTCCAACCATTCTTTCTTTGGAAAATCTGGTCGCCGTGGTTAGAGATGATTCTGTGGGATTGAAGATGATGACATAGCGTGCCGGCGGCCCCCTCCCCCCGCTCTCCCCCCAACCTCTACGAGAATTTTCTAAAAATTACTTATGAATGCACGTAGAACCGTTTCTGAAGATCAAATTTATAAAGATACTGAACTACATGAGTTTGATGAATATGTACCTGATTTAGCAATTGATCCCAGGTGTTATCAAGATGCTATCTTTCAATACAATGGAGAAACTAATTAACAATAGCCTAAATCCTTTGGTGTCTCTGATATTGAAAGTTAGACAACATTTATTATATCTAGGTTGGAAAGTAGAGATGAAAATAGATCATTTTGGGAAAAAGAAGAAAGTTAGATATCGTTACACTGACCCTACTACTGAGCCAGCATGATGCTTGAGCGTATGCGAGGGAACTCACTTATGTTGAAATGCCAAAAAAATATGTATGGCATGAGAAAGAGAAAGCATGGAAGAGTTTGAAACAAATACAATGCATTGGGCGCATCATTTATTCTCACCCGACATCAGGTGAGCAATACTATCTAAGGATGTTGTTAAATGTCGTCACAGGGCCTAGATCGTTTGAAGAAAAAAAAC
>BQNB010110188.1:0-22603 GCA_026074375.1 Tanacetum coccineum
TATTTGCACATTTTTTTCTTTGTTTTGGTCTTTTCGGGTTCGTTTTCGTTATTAGAAACATGTGTAATTTAACGGCTATTAAATCGAAAGAAAGCAACTCATTGCCTCCTATCTCCCCTGCCCAATGAGGAATTTGGCCATAGATTTCGTTGGTAGAGAGATCTAACTGAATAAGTTGTTTCATGGCTCGAAATGAATTCGGAAACACCTTTAGCTTGCAAGAGGCCAATCCTAAGTCCGTAAAATTGGGGTTGACATAATGATTGGCATTCTTTGTTGTAACAGAGATACCGCTGTAAGAGAGATCTAACCATGTAAGGTTTGTGAGGGTTGATAACAATGTATCCAACTCCAATTCACCACTAAAATTATCAAATTTAAGGTCCAGGTGAGTGAGGTTGGTGAGTTGTCGAAATGTTTGCATATCAATTTGGCCACTTAACTGATTGTTCAGACTCAGGTCTAACATTTTTAATGATGGAAGAGCAAATGAGTCAAAAGGTACAATTCCACTGAACATGTTACCATCTAGACGGAGATATTCTAAAGAAGGGGAAGTAAACAGCCAAGATGGTAATGTCCCATTTAGTTTGTTATTTGATAAATCAAGATGAGTAAGGTGTGGTAGGTGGTTGAAGAGGGAGGAGGTGTTAGGATGGATGGTACCTTGTAGCCTTCCGCAATTGAGATAGAGACCGATAACGTCACCGGTGGAGTCGTCGCAAGAAACACCACCCCAGTTACAGCAATCTGTACTTGTGTTCCAGCTCATCATTACTGGATCATGCCTCCAATAAGCAAAAGAACAGATCTTTGATAAGTCATCAAGAGCATAATTGATGGAAATGTTTTGTGTAAAGAGAAGCAAAGCTTCACTCTGTTTTTTAGGACATAATTTATGAATACTAGTATTATTACTCAAAGAAGCAAAAGCAGTGGAGAAAAAGAAAAGAAATAAGATACTGCTCAACAGTTTTGAGTTAGTCATTGTGTTTTCAATTTTAGTTGCTTTAAAAATCCATACTTGCTACCAATATATATAAATACTAACACTGCTTTTACAAGAAGGGCAATGATATTTACACGGATGTATTTAATTTGCGCACAGCAAACTTATGTTAAAAGACTTTCATGCCCTCATAAATGATAACCCATTTCTCTCCCTTTTCTTTCGGTGCCACATTTGACCATGTTATCCTACAATCCAAGTTAAAACTGTTTGGCTACCATTACATATTTAAATTAGTTGTTTGTTTATGTCTCAAACCACCTTTCGTCAGGTTATCCTACAATCCAGTTAACCGATTCCTCTCCTTATGGTTCTACCACAACCTTTTAATCCGTGGAGCTGGTGTGATATGAAACATTTGATAATTTTGGAATGTATAAAAAGTTAACCCAATCTCGTTGATGATATAGGTCAATTTGCGGAAGTTTTCAGGAAGCGTGGTTCAAACTCTCAACGTTTAAATTTACGAATGTTTTAGTATAGTGACGGCCGAAGATGGTTTTATGGTCATCCATTGAGATGGGTTGGATCAAATCAAACTCACATTTTACGGCATGACATAGAACGGTTTTTTTGGTAAAAACATTTATAAAACTAAGGATGAAAGTATGTAATTTCTGTGTCTAAAAAGTACTACTTTCTCATGTCATTCTCCCACGCATTGAAGCGCAAGTGCAAAACATTTACTCCTCTAAAACAATAATTTTACCAATTATCAAGTTGAGTGAATCGCAAAATCTCTAAAATGTTAAATGGATCACCAGTGGTATGAGGCACCCTGTTGATTTATTTAAAGCATTATATGAGGCGGTAAGGCCATTGGTGGAAAACCGAAAGAGGAAGGAAAACTGGTAAAGCATTAAATGGTATGTAGGGGCATAGTAGTCTTTTCCATTCAAATTTCTGTGTGCGAAGTAATATTTTCCGTGCAAATATCAACTCCCTTACAAAAAAAAAAAATATATCAACTCCCTTACAAGAATATTTGTAGATGCTTTCACAATAATATGATCAAAAAAATATGTGTGGTCTAAGTTTCTTCAATAAACGTATCGTTTGGGATGTACGAGTCTATTTAATTTCTTGTGGGATTATACAAAAGAGTTACCAACTTCTGGTTGCAAGATAAAATAATGTTATATTATGATTTGTTAATGCTTTTAACAATTCAATTTAAATGTTAAAAAGAGGCTAATTTTAAATTCAATGTTGTAAAAATAGTTGTAAAATTTTCAATTTCTAAAAAAAAAACTTATGATTTTAACAAAGGTTTTGCTAATGATAGCCTTAAGGACTTTATATAGTTAAGAAGTAGATTTTATTACATGATTATGATAAATGATAATGATTGGATGAGAATTTCAAAAAACGTGAAGCCAGTCCTTAAAAATACGAATTTATAAATAACACTTCATTTTGATTGGATTATTTAGTGTACTATAAATTGTAAAAAAAAAATTACTTCTTAATCACAGTCTCTATCATTGGCAAAAACCAACAAATAACACATGTACTCTAAACTAAAAAAACTTCTATTATTTATTTATTTATTATCATTATTATTTTTAACAAGCAAAAATTACCCGCGCGTTGCTGCGGGCGTTATTTATTCGCGCGTTATTGCGGGGCATTTTTTTTTTGTTCGGGTTAATTTATTCGGTCTCATGTTTAATAGTTTGTTTTTTTCTCATATTAAATGACAAATTTTTTTTTTCAATAAAGGGGATATATATATATTTTTTTGCCCAGGCCGATAGAAAGTCGTAAACGTAATTTTTTTTTCTTCTTATTTTTGACGAAAGAAGGGGAGTATAAAGTTTTTTTTTTGGCCGATGAACAGTAACCACCGGTATAAAAAAAGAATTTACCAAAAAAAAAAAATTGGGCCGATGAACAGTAACCATCACTGTTCATCGATGAACAGTAGCCCGTTACTGTTTTTGGCAGTATATGTAATGGTAAATGAGTATATACAAGCAAAGATTACCCGCGCGTTGCTGCGGGCGTTATTTTTTCGCGCGTTATTGCGGGGCATTTTTTTTTGTTCGGGTTAATTTCTTCGGTCTCATGTTTAATAGTTTGTTTTTTTCTCATATTAAATGACAAATTTTTTTTTTCAATAAAGGGGATATATATATTTTTTTTTGCCCAGGCCGATAGAAAGTCGTAAACGTAATTTTTTTTTCTTCTTATTTTTGACGAAAGAAGGAGGGAGTATAAAGTTTTTTTTTTTTTTCGGCCGATGAACAGTAACCACCGGTATTAAAAAAATTTTACCAAAAAAAATAAATAAAAAATATTGGGCCGATGAACAGTAACCATCGGGCCTAGCCGATGTGGGCTACACTGTTCATCGATGAACAGTAACCCGTTACTGTTTTTGGCATTATGTGTAATGATAAATGTAAATAATACTAATAGCATTAGACTTTGGTACTTTTTAACATAATCATAAAGGAAAGTTGGTTTTGGTCTTCTTTTAAGTAAAATATTTGACCCTTCTCATGATTAGATTAGGAGAACAAATCTGATGGTTGTTACTTGTTGGTACCTTGTGCTCTCCGCAATATCTTATTAGTCAAATTAAGAACTCAATAAATTGTTGGTGATTTTAGTGTTATCAATTATTTTTGTGTAATGGTGATTTACCCGAGACTAAATGAATTTCAAGTTACGTTATAATACGAGTTCGGAGGTGTGGAGTGCACGCTTGTATAAACTATTAACTTGATTTCAAGTACGATAATGGTAAAGGTTGTGAATGTATATCAAGAGGTAAACACCTTGGATATTTTATATAGTGACAGAAATCCATTCGTCACGATAGTGTTGCAATGGTTCAAAAGATATGACTGTTTGCATTAGTGACAGAAATTGGTCGTCGCTAATGGACATATGCCTTCAATGGGCTGCAGTTAGTGACAGTTTTAACTGTCACAAATTCGTTGCAGAAAGTAATTGAAGAGTTGTGACCATTTATTAAAAGGTGTGACTTTTCACCAAGAGACACAACTTTTCCCTACAACTACCATTTGTTTATTATACATAAACATGAAATTTGGTCTTTTATGAAGAACATGAAGAATCATCACAACACATACAATCTTCTCCATGTTTTGCTCTCTTTCTTGTGCCTAGAATTTGAGTGTTTTCTTGTCTTATCTCAATACAAATTTCGTGTAACCCAAGGCACAAATAGGGTCGAAATATTGTATTCGGAAAGTGAACTATACACGATTCAAGAATTTATCCGGCAATCTATGATTATCAAGACCCGAACACCAACAAACGAATACAATATTTTCAAAGTGATATTCTAGATTGGTGAATCTGTGTATGATAGAATATGTAGAGACATGGGTTTGAATTCGGAAACCAGAGAGGAAATTGACAGAAAGGAGATTTGCTAGATGCATGGGACAAGCGACATGATTTTGTTCATACTTACACGTACGCAAATCCTACTTCATATCTGTTAAATTGTGATGCATGTGTATATGATTATTTGCATGATGCTACGTACAACAATTAATATGGTCATAGGATTTAGTTATTGGTCCTTTTTAAAAATTATCTTGGTATAATATTAAATATTTGCATGAGACATAAAAAATCATTAACTGAAATCATTTATATATACACAGTGTTAATTCATGGTTACTTTTGTTTAATTTTCAACTCATAGTAACGTCAGTTTTACCATGGATGGTGTATATTAAAACTTTATAGTTGAATACAAATTGTATGTTTGGCAACGAACATTGAGACATGGTTCATTGGCTGTTAAGATTTTGTTTTTTGATGGAAAATTCTATTATAAGGAAACACTCAGTCATGATCATTTTGTCAATTTACCAATTTTGGGTTCGTATTATGATTCCATCATCAGCGGGTAATGATCTTATTTTCTAAAATCACACTTTGTAAGCATAGATGATGAATTTAGTTCCTTGCTAAATTAGATATCATGAAATGTAACAGATGCTTGATTGTGATTGTTTTATGTGATAACAAATTTTTGCCATAGTTTACTCAACATTTGTCTAAATGAGTCATAGTCGCAATCGACCAGGCAATCTTGTCTAAATGGATACAATGTACTTGTATATTTAGACGGTCTATTGGTGGTCGTGTAGACATCATTTTTTTTATATGTAAATGAATTGTCGGCATGAGGGTGGTAACCGTTGTTGGCGGTTTGGTTTCCCGCAAAGTAATTTCCAGAAAAGTAGTGGATGAGGATTATACATGAAACTTGTATTTGCATAAACAATATTCAGTGTCTTTGTTGTGTTCAAATTTAAGGTGTCTGATTTTACTCATCAAGTGAAATTTTGATTGGTATATTATCTTTCGGTTAAAATCGGATGATGTTTTGGAGGGTAAACATAACTTTTGGCGGATATTTTAACTGGAGATATGTGAATAGTGACATAGAAATTGTTTATAACATCAAGAACACTCTCTCTTGGATATCGGATTATGTCATATAATTGAAGCCCGATGATCACTATTCTTGTATATGTTTGAATGGCATGCATGTTTTTAAAATATACAATTGCCATGATCATGAATGAAGTCCTCTGAAACATTCTGATCCAATTATACCTCATGGTGTTGTTATTATATGTTTTTAATAAGCACATATTAAAGTATCTTAAACAAATTGATGGTTAGAAAGCCAAACAGATACGAAATTGCATCTGGATTGAAAATGTTTTCTGGATTTATTTCTTTGTTTTCTGTCGAATGGTTAGTTTTGTGCAATTGCATGCTCTCAATTTTATAAACTAACAGATGGTTTGTTTTCTTGAAAATAAAGTATGTCAAGCTAACTATATTTGAACAGTATATTAGCATCACCAAGTTAAAGTCAAATTTAATGAACAAAGTTATTTTGTCTAATAAATATATGGTACATGTATATTTAGACAATCTACGGATATCATTTGCTTGATATGTATAAAATCAAGTATTTAATTGCTTGTAGGAAACCATGGATTGTGGTTTGGAACAAAATCGCAATTGTTGAAAATTTGAGATGATATAATCATTGATGCAATTAAGTTGGATAATTGATCGAAAAGATTGTGTGACCACTGGTGAATGGATTTTCACATTTGATGTGGTATCTTATCTTGGTATCATAGAAACAAAGTTGTACAACGTGTTTAACTTTGGCATCATGAATTGTTGTATGAGGTACTTTTGTTCTAAAGAAGTAGAATGGTTAAATGACTTGTTATTAAACATTGTGTTATGTTTAAAAGTCAATGTTACCATGTTCAATGCTTGTTATAGCAAAATATGATAGCTTACCACTTGGCAAAGAGGTTCGCTAGAGACTTAGTGCACAAAGTCAGGAATAGGGATGAAATTAAAGTCCATTTAAATTCTCTAATGGTGAGACACCCAATTCCCTTCTAATACAACGTTAGAAGCTGAATTCAATGCGGAAAGCTCACACTTAGAGATTGGAACACATGTTTTTACTATCCCTGGGTATGTGTTCAGACCTGCAAGATAAAGAGGTTGAAGTTTATCTTCTTAATAGTTCTTTTGAAAAAGTGCAACGCAGGGCATGATTAAAAGAACTACCTATATGAGTATGAAGTTTGCCGCTTCAAGAAGCTTGGACTTGGCTTCCTATATGCTCATGAATGGATATGGACGCATGGCTTGTAAAGCGTCAAGTATAAACATTGGAGATAAAACTTGTGTGTATACTATCTTCAAGTATTCAAATGGGTTGACGGGTTCAATCGTTTCGACACCCCGATTCTCGAATATTTGGAATGTGTAGTATACTAAGATGAAAATTCAATCGAAAGACATTTTCATTTATGCATGAGTTTGATTTGTTTTGATTGTTTGGGAAATCAAAGATTACACTAAAATGGGGGAGGATTGTTGGTGATTTTAGTGTTATCAATCATTTTGTGTAATGGTGATTTACCCGAGACCAAATGGATTTCAAGTTACGTTATAATACGAGTTCGGAGGTGTGGAGTGCACGCTTGTATAAACTATTAACTTGATTTCAAGTACGATAATGGTAAAGGTTGTGAATGTATATCAAGGGGTAAACACCTTGGATATTTTATATAGTGACAGAAATCCATTCGTCACCATAGTGTTGCAATGGTTCAAAAGATATGACTGTTTGCATTAGTGACAGAAACTGGTCATCGCTGATGGACATATGCCTTCAATGGACTGCAGTTAGTGACAGTTTTAACTGTCACAAATTCGTTGCAGAAAGTAATTGAAGAGTTGTGACCATTTATTAAAAGGTGTGACTTTTCACCAAGAGATATAACTTTTCCCTACAACTACCATTTGTTTATTATACATAAACATGAAATTTGGTCTTTTATGAAGAAAATGAAGAATCATCACAACACATACAATCTTCTTCATGTTTTGCTCTCTTTCTTATGCCTAGAATTTGAGTGTTTTCTTGTCTTATCTCAATACAAATTTCGTGTAACCCAAGGCACAAATAGGGTCGAAATATTGTATTCGGAAAGTGAACTATACACGATTCAAGAATTTATCCGGCAATCTATGATTATCAAGACCCGAACACCAACAGCAAAATCCAGATCAAATTAACTTTTGAAACTTTATATGGTGCATCTAGATGAATAGAAATGCATCTAATGAAAGTCGTTGCATCTCAAATGTGTGGTTTTAGTCACTTCTCACCACTTCTTATTTTAATTTACTTCTCACTGGATCCCTAATATATATATATATATAATACTCTAAATAATATAAAAACCGATATCTCACTGATATCTCACCGCGATAACTGTTATTTCAAATCTCAGTCCTTGAACGATATTTGAAATCTGACCGAGATAACTGCATAGCTGAATACATTTTTGCTGACTTTTGACACGTTGAACCCATCTCATATTAGCTAATTTTCTACACGTGCCTCGTTTGACCCGACATCAATACAATACAACCCGAATTGACCTGTTACCATATAACTGTTTGAAATTGCCACCTCTAACTAATGATATTGTCTTGCTTCACTGAGTACTAAAGGGCTCCATTGTTTTCAGGAAGAGGAGATTGTGGCTCTGCTAAAGAGTGAAGAAGATGCCAAAGACAAGAAGATTCAGACCGACATTAGTGATGAGGATCTCGAGAGGGTGTTGGATCGTAGTGATCTCATTGCTACCGGCCCTGTAAAAGCAAAGATTAAACCGGTCTATTTGGTGAGCAAACTTCCTCTTAATGGGCCTGGGTGGGAGGTAGTGATACCTTCCGCTACTGGAGGGATGCTGTCAACCATCAACAACTGAATCTACCAGCCAATTTATTAGCTCCAAGTCTCCTATAGAGATTCTGGGTTTAATGGAATCCTTTTTGTTGCAACTTGTAAACCCTTTTATGAGCTTCAGATTTATCAGGTGTAAGTAGGTTCTAGTCCACAGATCATTGAACAGTGATCCAACCTTTCTTTTGTTTATCGGGAGTTTATTTTCCCTCCATGCATCGACATTTTAGTGATGAATCCATTTTAGTGATGTGATTAATGATCAATGAAAGACGATATGGCAAGTCTTGTTCTGATTGTTTGGCTACTAAACACTTAATGACGAATGCTACATCTTCATTCCTGCACCGGTATTTTCTGTAGCTATGGCGTCAAATAAATTCCAATAGCTCTTGTCGATGTAAACATTCCAACTTAAAGAGGCCCTCAGGCATTTAAACCTAGTTTGACAATTTAATATCC
Organism: Tanacetum coccineum; assembly: GCA_026074375.1. NCBI lineage: Eukaryota > Viridiplantae > Streptophyta > Magnoliopsida > Asterales > Asteraceae > Tanacetum > Tanacetum coccineum. The sequence goes on from BQNB010110188.1 coordinate 8,763, forward strand.
AATGATCAATGGTGACTGCTTATTTCAGCTAAGGAATTCCTCCATCAGTGGAATAACCGGAATTTCTTAGAGACAAAGTTTTGATAATACATCTAAAGGGTACATATTACGATAGAATGTGATATCTGACTGAGGTACAGACCGGATCAATACTATCCACCAACCTAACCTATCACTGAAACCGCTACATGTCACACTAACCGACTAAGAATACTATTTTCAAACTAATAAGCTGAATATATTCGAAGAAACATATTGCTAAAAACTAGAATACTAACACCATAGCACTTCCAACACACACAAACCATAGGAAAAACACATTGATAACCAAGCCAGTGAATCTTAGCTGCTAATAAGATTACCTAGTCTTTTTTAGCATATACTTCCCACCTAATTACATTTATCATATTGGGTTGATCTGCAACACTTTATGTCCATTTCCTAATAAATACTTTCATTAGGAAAAATAATTAAAATATGATTAAAATCATTTGATACACTTTAGTCGGCTTTCAGCATGATTGATCAATTCGATCCGTTTGACATGTTTCTTTTTTAGCCAAACCTATTAAGTCTTCCAAGTTTGACCCGTTAAAGATATGATATCATGATGTACCGTAATGAATTCATTCTTTAGTAAATGTGTAACTTTAATACACATGCCATATGTTTTCTACGAGAAAACTCCATTAATTACAAGATATGAATAAAGGGAATATCATTCGAAATGGATCCCTAACAATCTAGTGTTTACAAGCAAGAAAGAGTCTACGGTTTATGTCAAAAGTTGTCAATTTCATAGTATATGTATGAAATGTATGCGGACAGTATGCATTTGTATCATACTTGTGGAATAACATACTTGCCAACTCTTGGCGAATGAAGGTCTTTTAAGTTTGTTGTAGTCAACAGCTTCGGTATCAACATGCCTCCTGGGATCACAATCTCTACAACAAAATACCGTAACTAATAAGTGTTATGTTGATTAATAGGGAATCACAATCTCTATAAACCGTACTATCCAAGCAACTATACACCGTACTACCTATAAAATTTAGTTACTAATTCGTGATAGAAGGTAGTAAGTGGGATTTAACCAGCTACTTGATTAAGCCATGAACCTTGTAGACTGTTGCTATATGCTTTCAAAACTTAACAAGACACCTCTTAGACTTCCCTTTTTTCAAGACATTTCTAAAAATTTCAAATGTAAATCATTTTCCAGTTTTCAAATCATGTGTAAAACCAAGCGTGTTAGTGAAGTCGTATTGGCAAAAACAACACTACAATATATAACAACTCCAAAAATGTTATTGGTGCAATTTCATGGTATGTTCAGATTTTCCTGATTACGAGTATTTATTTAAGGCAAAATTCTCATACCTGTGGCTAACTTTTCTTGAATCGAAGCGACTTGGGCAGCATAGGGAGATATGACACCGATTGTAAGCTTCTTTTGCGAGTCCTGTCATGCTGTAAAGGCGACATAAAAGGTTAAGTAAGCATTGACCACAAAGATACAAATGCTATATTTAGAAATGACATACTTAATATGCACCTCTATAGAGATTTTCTAAAATTTTGATCACAATAGCCACCTCAACCATATTTCTTCGGCTTCTTCCATCCTTTTCTTCTTTCCCACCAATGACATTTATAAAGGAATAGGAGCCGGACATTGGTCCCGAAAGATACCTTTTTCCATAACTTTCAGATAACACATTTTGCGCATCTAAAATTTGATTTTGATAAATCTTCATTCTCTTTCCGAAGTTGCTTTTCTTTCAGGAATTCATTTTCGATAAAACTATAATATTCTGAAACACAATTTTCTAATAAATCAATCATGGATCTTATGCAATGCTTTCAACCAGTGGACCTAGGCATTCAACAATGCTCTTTACCCAATGCTCTAGATAGATTTCTTCAATGTCACTGTCAGTACTAACTTCTAATCTCTCCTTGCTACCAAACAAGAGCAAATCTCCAACTGAACAGAAAAAACCACCACTTGAAATTGTAGTTTTAGATGATTCTCTTACCAAACTTAGCATGCGTGAGGCTGATTGTAGTATAGCCACATTCGTCGGAGCACACGTAAGAGTCCTTTGCTTCATTTGCAAAAGGATGAAAAGCAAAACACTAGCTGTTAATGTTTTCCCCGTTCCAGGTGGTCCCCGTATTTGTTCCACATATAAAGTATGACAACATTGCGTTTTACAAAGCGCCACCATAACTGCTGTCTTTTGAGATTCATTCAGCTGATGTGGATCAAGTTTCTGACATAAAATACCATCATAACCAAAAGAGCAGATATCACACTTCTCCTTAACCTAAAAACAACATATTCGTAATCAATGACCATAATTTCACTAAACAAAAGGAAAATTTAATTAACTAGTTTCTCACCTTAGAGTTAGAGTAAAGAACCTCTTTGACGATTTCAAGATTTCTATGCACGTGCAATGAATTCCAAATTCTTTTCTGGCTTGTTACATTCATCAAAAAAACTACATGCATCCTATCTTGGAATTCAATCGGTTATGATGCCTTTACTCGCATACATGTGTTATCATCTTCCTTGCTTTTGACCATCAAATGGTTATCATTATAGTGCGACAAAATATCCAACCAAGGACAAAAAATAGTTCTTCTAAATAACCTTTCACGATTAGGATTCCTTTCCAAAAGATCTTTAATTTCTCCAGGCAATTTAACATTAGACCTAAAATAGATTTTTACATCATACAAGTCATTAGATTTAGCCATTTAATAATTGATAAACGGGGTGAGCGTTCGGTGTATCGATTAAGGGGGTGAATGTGTTGATGGGTTACAAGGATTAAAGGGGTGATTGTGTGATGAGTCAAGGTTAACAAATGGTTAACCAGGATGTGTTCATGGTGTTGGGGGAGGATGAATTAGATGTGTGTGTTTTTTAGTGTGTTTTTTTATGGTTATTAAAATAAAAAGTAAATCTTACAAAGTACAACAAAATATTATAAAAAGTGGTTGCCCTGATGTATAAATTGCCCATAAGTACAGTTGCACTTATTTATTAAAAAAAGTGTAGTGGTAAAAAGACCAAAAAATCAGTCGCCCATACATAAGTTGCCTAAAAAGTAGTAGTTTTCTTAAAAACATTAAGATACATATACCTTACACACACCTTACACATTTTGTCATTTAATAATAAAAAATGTAACACTCGGCACATTCTTTCTTAGTTGCCTAGAAGCCAAGTTGCTCTGGGATAATTTTATGAATTAATGTTTTTTGACATATGATTGTATTTCATAAATGATTTTGGTGTAGAAATGGAATTTTCTCGAAAATCATTTGTATCATTTTATTTTGTTTATATGACTTGTGTTGCTTTTATATACATTTGTAACAAGTGCTTATTAATTCAAATGTTTACTTAAATCTTTTAATAGTTTTTGCTAAAGCTTTTCAACTAGTTTTTCGTCATTATCATTTTAACTTATAAAATTATTATACTATATATTTAAAGAGCAAGATTAAATGACAGCGCGACCCGACCCGTCTCTTTCATATAGTGCTCGTTTCCACTCTCCACCATCTTCTCTCACATACGTGTTAAAACATAAACACATCAAACATAAAATCTCACACCACGTATCCTTTTTCTCTTGCCACTTCAGTTTTATGATTGTTCTTGATTAGACCTTGATCAAATCCCATCGCTTTTAATCATGTTTCGACCAGCGATGGTGGCTCCGAATGATCCCATCCGGATTACACTACCAAGGCATTGCAAAAACAAATCAAAAAATTCCTTTTAATTACTGGAGAAGATTTTAATTTATGTTCTTAAAAATGTTTTTTTATGAGATTCATTTTTTCTTAAAATGTTCGAGAAAGTGACAGAGTTTTGGTTTACTTTTTAAACAACTAATTTAAAGGTTTGATAGGTCAGCAAGAATTCTCTATAGGTATGTTATTAATGATAATTAGTATTAATCTTTGTTTATGATGCATTGCGTTATATGATTAGTTAATCATTGGTTCTTCCTCCCCCCCCCCCCAGTTTTATTTTTGCGTGAATTTTATTTTAGTAAAATATATAAAGAGTTTTTATGTTGGTTTGAGTTGGTGAACGATTTGTTTTGATGGGTTTTAGGTGTTTTCCATCTCGCATATGTGGTTTACGTTTTGATGTGCGTTTTGATAATGAGTTTAGTTTGGTGGAAATAAGTTATGATTTATAAAAGCTTGAATATGAGGCGTCATTATTTTGGGACGTTCCTCGCCTGCTCTAAAGTATTAGCAGTCGTGAAATGAGAAAGGTTGCTTACTTATCCGCGTTTATGTGTTTTGTGGCCCCAATATACCAATGTCGGTATTTTGGCGTCGTAACCTAACCCGGTGTTTTGTTGCAGCCAAAGTATCTTGGTGAGGTAACTTGACCCTATTTGCAGCTTATAGGTATCGACGAAATACTGTCGATTTTGTCTGTGAGTGTGGGTTATGGAAAACTTGAATTGCCTGGTATGTGTGCTTGACTTATTCACTTATTGAAAGTACATGTACACCGGTCAACATAAAAGTTTGTGTTATCATACATTTGTAAATGTTAGGAAAATCCGTTTAGTTTTGACTAAATATATCAAAATGTATGGAAAATGAAACACGGAATGTCATCTTAGCATAGGCGCTTACTTTGAAAAACCATACAACAACACTCTTTCACTTTTGCTCAAAAGGTTGTCAACATTGACACTATAAGTACTACTTCTTACTGTTATTTAAATTAGTATCACTAAGTCGACTAATATGCCTATGATTTTGCAGATTTTTTTTGTCGATACCGAGGATGAAAATGATGGACTGAATCCGACTATGTAGTACGAATGGATACTAACGTTTAAGTTGGAAAAGCAAACGAGGATGGTCTATTTTTATTTTTATATGTAGATACAAAGTGGTTTCTTGCTAGGAGCTGTCTTTCTTATATTTCACGAAAATGGTCCCCTTCCACCCTGGATACCCACCCATGCCACCATGTCCATGGTTCACCCAACATCGAAAACGACCCGTATTTCAGTCTCATTCGACCTGGTCCAAACTAAATGTGATCATGTGCATGCTTGAAAATTTTAACCATGTCTTAGGTATTCACTATAGCCAATAGTGATTAAATATTTGTTAAAATGTTTGTTATGATTTAGAAAATGAACTAAAGGAACATGCAATTTGTTATTTTGGTTTTTGTTGAATTGGACAATTTAAGGACAACCCATACCAAAATGCTTTTACTTTGCCACGTCAATTTGCAACCTATTGTGTTGATCGCTTTTTTTTTTCTCAAAAAGAAAAAACCAATTTGATCCACTTTTTAATGCTGATACGTTTTTTATAAGATCACACTTATACGTTTTAAATATGAATGTGTTTATTTCTCTTATATAAATGTATCCGATTTGATCATAAGGAAAGAAACTACTCTATATTTTGAAGACTGATATTCAGAGTATGCATAAAACATACATTTCAGCCAATGATGTGTGCTAAAACACACATCATTTATTCCTCGTAAAACACTATTAATCGAACTAAATATGCTAAAAATGGATAATTATCGTGCATATATGCTTGTTTGGTATTTTTATGTCTTGCAGGTAATACGAATTGAAAACAATGCAAAAACGGGTAATCACGGGTTCATTTTGATCAAGAGTGCTCAAATATCAAAGTCAAGACAAAGTCGTGAAAAGTCCCCGAGCATGCCATTGAAAAGAGCACAGAAAAACGAGTCTAACGGTGCTCTCGAATCTTATTAGGCCAGCCCGTAACCCATTTTATGGGCTGGGCCAGCCTAAAAGATGCTAAGCCCAAACAAAGCATTTCCTAAGACAATACACAAAAAATGAAAAAAATTCTGTTATGTATTTGATGGTGATGACGTCATAGCACGTGCCAGTGAATTTAAATCAAATTATGGCCAATGTGATTAATGCACTAAGGATGGAAGGGCGAATCACATGAGGACGCGTGGCATGGATTTGTTATGAGAATGCATTTCTCAATTTTCATTTCACACTCAATTTTGAAATTATCCAACAGTCATAAAGCAGCGTACGATGTAAGCCATTCCAAATGGCCATGTGGCGATCAACTACCGGGCTGATCAATCTTGCAATCTGTGTGAATGAAAACGGTGCCCAATGATTGGCTCATAATTTCCCATGATGTAGGCATGAATATTTACTTATTCACCCTTTGCTTGGATGATTAAGTACTAAACGCTCCTTTCATTTTTCGCACTCTAGGGAATTTTGGTTTTTAGTTTTGTCTTGTTTTAATTTTTAGCTTATAAAAGTTTAGTTGTAGCTTATTTCGGTTCTCTGGCTTATTGTTCTCAGCTTATTTCGAAAGCTTATTAAGATTTTGTAATAAAGACAGTTTGAGCTTAATGAAGATCTCGGATTGCTTATTTTTATTGCTTAGCCGTTCGTTTACTTTCTTTTCGTGCTAGCTTATTCAATAAGTTGTCTTTTCGTGCTTATTTTCTTAGCTTATTATTCTCAAAAGTCCTTAAAGGCTTAGAAATGACTCCTATAAGCTCTCCAAGCTCATTCGATTCATTCTCAAACGTTTTTAAGAACTTTTCAAAATAATAAGCTATAATAAGCTCGGATATAGCTTATTATTGTGCTTATATCGTTTTAGTGTTATTAGAAGCTCTTATTTTCTGATAAGATAAGCTTCTAAATAGCTTATTTGGTTTTAAGTGAGCTTATACTGCTAGATCAATCATTCGTATGATATTGCTTATTTCTATTAGAAATTTTGAGAAGTTTAAATGCTTATAGCTTATTCTAAATCCTTGTTGCTGATTTTCGTTGCTTTTTGATGTGGTTGAGTGCTTATTTCGTTTGCGTTTAGGCTTATTAAGTATTTTTAGTTGTGGATCTCGTTTTAGCTTATTTTCCTTTAGCTTATTGTAGTGCTTTCTTGTTAATCTAGTTCTGGTGCTTTTTCGGTTTTTAAGGTGTTTTTCACTTTCTGGCTTATTGTGATTGCTTATAATGATGTTACTAAAGTTGTTTATGATTTGCTTAGTGCTTAATTAGTTGTTATCTCAGTTAAAATCTATACGCATGCTCGTTTGCTTTTAGCTTTGTTCTTTTGAAGTACAAATCGTGGTTATTTCGGAGATTAGTAATTCGTGTGAGCTAATTTGATTCGAACCTTAGCTTATTAGGGATAGTTAAAATAGATAAGTTGTTTTCCCATTTGATTTCGGCCCTGTGTTTGGATTGTAAGATTCAATTGGGCCTTTGTTTGCTATTGGGCCTCAAGCTGTTTGTTTGGACTTTTGATTTGGTTTGTTGATTTCGATGGGCCAAAGTGGTTTAATGTAATAAAACTGTTATAAAACTTGGAATTCTTATTAAACTGTTATTAACAAAATGTAAGAAAATAGAAACACAGAATGTCATCTAGCATAGTCCTACTCTAGAAAAACCAAACAACAACACTCTTTCACTTTTGCTCAAAAGGTTGCCAACATTGACACTATAAGTACTATTTCTTACTGTTATGTAAATTAGTATCACTAAGTCGACTAATATGCCTATGATTTTGCAGATTTTTTTTGCCTATACCGAGGATGAAAATGATAGACTGAATCCGACTCTACAGTACGAATGGATACTAACGTTTAAGATGGAAAAGCAAACGAGGATGGTCTGTTTTTATGTTTTATATGTAGATACAAAGTGGTTTCTTGCTAGGAGCTGTCTTTCTTATATTTCACGAAAATGGTCCCCTTCCACCCCTGGACACCCACCCATGCCACCATGTCCATGGTTCACCCGACCTCGAAAATGACCCGTCTTTCAGTCTCATTCGACCTGGTCCAAACTAAATGCGATCATGTGAATGCTTGACATTATAACCATGTCTTAGGTTATCACATAGCCAAGTGATTAAATATGTTAAACTGTTCTGTTATGATTTAGAAAAATGAACTAAAAGGAACATGCAATGTCTATTTTGGTGTCTGAAATTGGACAATTTAAGGACAACACATCCAAAAATGCATACTTTGCCACGTCAAATTGCAACCATTGTGTTGATCCAGCTTTTTTCTCAAAAAGAAAAACATATTTGATCCAGCTTTTTAATGCTGATACGTTTATATAAGATCAACTTATACGTTTATATAAGAATGTGTAGTTCTTATATAAACGTATCCGATTTGATCACAAGGAAAAAAAACTACTCTATATTTTGAAGACTGATATTCAGAGTATGCATAAAACATACACTTCAGCCAACGTTATTCTTGAATGAATCAGCAGGGCACAGAAGGAGCTATCCGCTATAATCGCTTGGGAAAACACTAAGAAGGCTGATATTGAAGCCAAATTGAGGTACTCTTTATGACTAAGATGCTTTTTTAATCAATCTCAATCTTATTTTGTTTTATCAAACTTTGATCATCTACAACCTGATCTTTAATGTAAAACTAATGACAAATGAGGCATCCACCATGTATCACTAGATTAGAACTTAGGCGTGGTCGTATATTTGTTGCATAATATTAATAAGTAGAAAATACAAGTGCTCGGTATTTACGTATAAAAGTCACATGTTTGTTTGAGCAGGAGAAATTTGACAAAAAGAAAGCAGAATACGCAGAAAAGATGAAAAACAAGGCGGGTTTGATTCACAAGCAAGCTAAAGAAAAACGAGCGATGGTTGCGGCCAAGAAATCAGAAGATAATCTGAAAGCAGAGGAGTTGGCTGCCAAATATCGGGCCACTGGCACGGTCCCAAAGAAGCTCATCGCACGCTTTGGAGGTTAAACCTCATTCAAAATATCCGTCATTAGTTTCAGGTTTTGTTTAATACACAAGAACTTTCAGTTCATATTCTATCTGTTTTTGAGTAGCATTTTCATGATTAAGTAGCTCTTTGTAAAGGATATTACTAGATTAGCTGATGATAGTAATTGAATTTGTTAGTAAGGTTCTTATATATAAGCATCCTCTTACCAGGCCCTTTACATGTTAACCCCTGTCATCGTAAAATCATGTTAATATACCACATAAAAATACAAAGAACGTTTAGTTATGTAGCTTTAAAATTGTAGTTCTTAAGGATTTGTGCTTTGGTCTGTTTTTGGAAAAAAAAAAGGCAGAGAATAAAGAGTTGACTGAATTGGGTCTGATTAGGAAAATTATAAATTTAGGTAGCCGCTAAGATTGTGGCAGACACTTTAAGTCATTGAAGGTGCAAATGTGATTGCTGGTCAATAGGTGTATTTTATCTTTTATATCATTCTAGAAACAAAAACTTTATAAACAGTAAATGAACAATAATGAGATATTGTTGCTGGCCTTGCAGGGTGCTGTTACGGGCGTTGAGCTTGCGATTGCTTATGACGTTGTTGTCGCTCTCGGTTTGAAAAAATGCAATATTTATATTGGTGTTCGCTGATGTGTTTAAGAGTGTGGTCACAGGCTGATAGCAATGGGTGTATTGACTTTTTCCTGATGCCAGAAAATGCATTTCTAAGCAATAAATGTGCCATATTCAGATGTTGTTGCTATTTATGCATCTTTCTGATGCTACTGTTGAAAGATGAGCGGGCGTGGCGGCAAGGTAATTGTCAAAACGTGCAGCTCTAAATATTGCAAGGTACATATACATTTTGCCTTTTTTTCCTAATATTCCATCAGTTCCTTTCTTTAATCAACTACATAGTTCCCACCGCTATTAGGAGCTTCTTAATTTTCGCTTAATCTGTTTTTTGCATTTCTTGTTTTCCGTAAGTTGTTATGCTAGTCATTTGTATTGGATCTGGCTGTCCTAAAAAGATAAGTAAAATGCTTTATAAGATTAGAAATGTATGGTCTCAAGTTTTAAAGAGTTGGTGCTTGCAATTTAAAATGAGAAATATTTTATTAACAATAGATTACGTGCATGTATTGTATTCCGTAGTATGTAGAATGTCATACAACTCTTGCTTAGGATACTAGCGCCATCGGGTAATCGAATGCACATGTTTAGGCTTTAATTTGTAATATCTGAATGGATAGCAGTGCGGATATAAGACATGAAATGAAACGTAAAAGGGCTCTCCTTTAACTAATGTGCTTATTCATTACTTTAGTCACGGAAGGATAGGCAGTAAATCAACTCTTGACGCTGCAAAATAATGATGCTTTCTATCAGGTACGTGTTCATTTTTACTAGAAACAATGAAACAATAAATCAGTACATATATGTAGGGTGTTTGGGATCGCTTATTTAACTGAGTTGCTTCCACATGCGAGTGTTCTAATAGAACCACTTATATTCTTATAAAGAGCTAATCCGTCCTTACTGCAAAGACGTTCAAATAACACTCTTTAAAAAAAATTAATGTCCTTATACGTTGCATTTGAATGCTTTGTTGAGTGTTTCAATGGTTTTTCTTCGAAAAGGAAGTTGTTGGTAGTCTGTAAAATTCGATATTTTAATCTGATCTACTTTGCTATATGCTACTGTCATCATTTTGTTCTTTAAACTGAATATGGGAAGGCATTTGTCTTAGTTGTTAAGATACAACTATGACTTATCATATTCAACTAACACTTGTACAAAATGTTTCTTCCACGTTAGTAGATTCGCATGTGAAGCAACTTTGTATGTTTTGTTTGCTTTTTGAGTTTCATTATATTAGGTTGTGCTTATACCATATTTGTAGACAGTGCGCTATATGAAAGAATTAACGACTCCCAAGCTCATTTTTACCATGTGATTACTACATTATTAAATCATATTAGAGAGTTCACCTACAATGATAGTGGTGCCTTAGTTTGGTTCTTATAAAGGCTTTACCTTAACAGAGAAATCTTAAAAAAGGTATAAAAACCAAAAATCAGTTATTCGCTTGTCGTAGTGCCTTATCATTTTTTTGGTTGGTTTTTACCACTTTTTTTCGATTGGTTCTTGATCATTCTCTTTTACAGACTAGAAAGTTTTCAGAAAGACTTGCACATCTCGAGGGAAACAAAGTCGAAGAATTAAAATGAAATCGACCAACTTAGAGCATAGACGCAGTGCTTAATTTTTGGTAAGATTTAATAAGTTCATACGCTTTTTTAAGACAAAGTTATAAACACGTTCAACTTGCAGACTCCAGTTTTCGCGATGAACAAACAAAATCACAACTTGAAGAAATGACCATTAAAAGAGATGAAGATGTTGGGAATTTGCAGAAGTTACTGGCTGAGAAAGAGTGCTTTTTAGGCGCTACCAAATGACCATATAAACGCTAACCTCCTGTACCAAACACCCATGTGACTGGCTAAAAAGTGGGTCGATGATAAAAGGAAGTTTTAGTAACAATCCTAAAGGAGAAAAATATACTAATAAGGACCGAAGATAAAAGAAATGGTCATAAATCAACAAATTGGAAACAACAAGACAAGCCTATGTCGGCAGAAGAGCATAAAGAAGAGACGATGTCGCCATCAGAGATATAACAAGGCAGTTCAGCAAACCACATTTTCCCAAAGAAAATGGTGTTTGTTACATAGTTCTCTTCTTTTATGAGAAACTATATTTTGTCATCCAGATTGCACCATGTTCCTTATACTCTGAATATAAGGAAACTTCAGATGTGTAAAATATCAAAGACGATGTCGTTCGTTTATGTGTTTGTTCATGCATTTTCCTTCATAAATACATAATAACCACAACTATCTACTAGAATAGAAACATCAACGCAATCGAATAACCCCGCGCTCCGTAGCACGGGCTAAAAACCTAGTTGTGTTAATGTGTTGATAGCTTTATTTGAGGTAATTGATAATGTTAGTCTTAAAGAAAGATATAAGAGTATGTGCTTGACTTCGATTAGATGTTTAACATTTGCAGGGTTAATCTTAGTTTTGTTAACGTCGTTTATTTTCTTCCTTGTTCGTGCCGGAAATCCTTTGGTCTTTTAATTTAGCTTTATTTCATGGTTAACATAAAAAAAAAGAGTACCTTACAATCTTTACCGATACTAAGTTATATATCGAGTCCTTGTCGAGATAGGACCAACCTTTCTTCACTATGTATTTTAAGGCCTAAAATACTAACCGGTTACTCTACTTTGGTATATGATGAATGATTACAAACTTTCTTCACTATGTATTTTAAGGCTTAAAATACTAACCGGTGACTCTACTTTGGTATATGATGAATGATTACAAACTTTCATGTATGGAGGGAGGTATAAATGATATACAAGTATGTAATGACACAACTATGTTAATAACATTTGAATCTTTGAGATCTTCTTTGTGTTCTTCACTTGCTACAAAATGTGTAAATGATTGGATCACTTGTAATGGATATAAAGGTCCGTGGTCGAAAGAAAAAATAGAGCTTTTAATGTAATGTGGCATCATTTGTAATCTAGTCATAATTTTATCTTCCTTAGGGAAATAGTTTATCTATGTAACGGGCTAAGATGTGACCCACATCTATTAAACTGAATCGTTTTTTAGAGTAACAAATTTACCGAGAAACTTCAAAAAAATAGAGGTTGTACTTAAACTTTCTCGCTTTGATCCAGTCCACCACAATCAGAGCCACGTGAGACAATTGTGATTGCTCATATGAATGGTAACCACATTGAAGCAACATTACGCGAAGGTTGTCATTTACCGATGACTCATCAACATTGGAGGACGTGTAAAAGTGACATTGCATTTGGATGGGTAGGCTTATATCTTAGTTGTGAGGAGAAGTTTCGCGAATATAATTATCGTATTTTTGATTATCTTTACTAATTGAAATAATTACGTTTTATTAATTATTATCCCACTTTATTTATCAATTAATTTTATTGTTTTTGCTTATTTTTATTATATATGTATGTAACGAGTGGGTAAACCCGTGCTACGCTGCAGGATGGTTGCAACAGACCGATGACTCCAATAGTGCGAAAGGGTATTTCGAAAAAATACGGGTCGGACCGGGTCGACCGGCGGGTGCTAGAGGGTATTTCGTATTTAAAAAAAAGGGGTCGGACCGGGGGTGCGAGCGGTGTCCGGCGGGTTCCGACGGGTCAGACCGGGTTCTGGGGGGTTTGCCGACGAGTTGACCCGGGTTCGGGCGGGTTGACCGGAATAAAAGCTCTCTCTCCTTTTGTTTGTATTGGCAAATAAATAAATAAATAAAAAGACAGACTTAACATGACATATAGAGTTGTTTACTTGTACAATTTGTCATTTATTTTAGTTTGGCGAATTCATGTTTACAAATAGATTATCGAATGAGACCTAGCTTTTATAAAACATCTTTGGTTTATACTGGGGTAAAATTAAATTACACACTTTTTAAAAAGTGTGATAAAAAAATTAATCAATAAATACTTGAAACACTTTAATGAAACTAAGGGGCTGTTTATTTTCAACTTATTGGCTCCCAGGGAAAGAATATGGGTCCACCAAGTTATATATTCTTGTTTCTTTTCCTATTTCTTCCGCTTAGAATCTCTGAATTGGGAGAGGGTAAAATATGTGTCTCTCAAACCAGATGCTCATACATGTTCACATTTATCTATATTTACTAAAATATCCTCTTCTTCTTCTTTCTCATCTCTATATTCAAAGTAAATCTGTACATATTTTTTCTTCTCAAATTCTTCATTCCTTAATACAACCTCATCCACATGCCTCAATGTCATATAGAATGTTATTGTTAAATTTTAATTTTGTTTATGGTTAAACATTTGATCTCAAAACTCTTATGTTGGGTTTTACAATCTAATTAACCAATTAATTACACGAGTACGCAGCGGAATAAAGATAACATGTAGAATACATTAA